>PVIA01004514.1:0-101478 GCA_004024845.1 Tonatia bakeri
AATATAGTCAAAGACACTGAAATAGAGGACAGGCAGAAAGTGACCAGAGGAGAGAGAAGAGGGATTTCAGGGGAAAAGGGGAAGGGTTTACAGGAACAAAGTTAAAAGACACATGGATAAAAGCTAGGGGGAGGGTGGTAATGGGAGGGAAGTTGGGAGGGGGGATGGGTGGGCTTGATTGGGAGTAAAGGGGAGAAAACTGTACTTGAACAATCATTAAAAAAAAAGAAAGAAAATCAATTGACCAAAAAAAAAAAAACAAATTCCAGACACCAGGGCAAGAGCCTGAGTTGCTGTTTGAAAAGCAATAGAAAGACAAGACACTATCCAAGAGAAATGTGCAAAGGACAATCACCAGCAAATCACCAGAAAGATATAAATGGCCAGAACACATGAAAAATCATGCAACTCAACAAATAATTTAAGGACTGTATCTTAAAGTAATTAATAAAGTACGACTTCCCCTGTTGGATCAGCAAGATCGATAAGGAATGACCACTGCCATTGCAGGCTGGGATGTGGACAATGCACTTGAACCCAGCAATGACAGTGTGAATCGGTGTAAGCTTCCCTGGAGGGCAGTGTGACAATTTACATCAAATGCCAGACCCTCTGATACTTCTAAGAAATTATACTAGGAAAAAAGTCCAAGTTCACAAAGACGTGAATGATTTTTTATCTCAAACTTACTCTGGTGAAACCAACCAACCAACCCAGGAAATATCCATTCGGAGGGCACTGTCTCCATACATTCCAATATATCTGTACGGCAGAACACTACAAATTAAACAACATGTTAGGCCCTGGCTGGTGTGGCTCAGTGGACTGAGCACTAGCCTGTGAACCAAAAGGTCGCCAGTTTGATTACCAGTCAGGGCACATGCTGCCTGAGTTTAGGGCCAGGTCCCCAATTAGGGGGCCATGTGAGAGGCAACTGACTGGTGTTTCTCTCAAACACTGACATTTCTCTCTCTCTTTCTCCCTCCCTTCCCCCTGTCTAAAAATAAATAAATAAAGTATTTAAAAATAAGTAAATAAATCAATACCATGTTAGAAACAGACGCATAGAGAACAGAGAACAAACTGAGGGTTGCCAGCATGGGAAAGGGGGTGGGGGACTGGGTGAGGAAAACGAAGAGATTAAGAAGTACAAATTGGTAGTTAACAAAATAGTCACGGGAATATAAAGTACAGCATAGGGAATATAGTCAATAATGTTGTAATAACTATGTCTGGTGCCAGGTGAGTACTTGAATTATCAAGGGGATCAGTTCGTAAATTATATCATTGTCTAACCACTATGTTGTAACACCTGAAACTAATATAAAATAATACTGAATGTCAATGGTAATTGAAAAATAAAATTTAAAAAAATTAAAAATAAATACCATATTATAGGTGTGTATATATTAACAGAGAACAATGTCTAAAAAGGTGTTTGAATGAAAAAAAGCAGGTTACAAAATAGCACATGTGGTTTTTGAGTGTATGTGTATCTATTCATCTATCTATATGTAGGGATAGGAGGTCATTTTCACACACACACTAACACACACACGTAAGACAAACTATAATGAAATGGTAGCTGTATAATCATTTTCTCCTGGTAGTTAGGACTCTGAAAAATTTTTCTTCTTTATACTTTCTGCACTGTCTGCATTGCTTAGAATAAATTAATGGACATCAATTTTATAATCAGGAAAAAACTTTAATCTATTTCAATAACTTCTCAGCATCACCTCCTAACAAGTATCCTGTAAATAAGTACTCACCAATGAATTTAGGTGAGAGTACCTGGTTACTTAGTGTCTGCACATCTTCCAACAAGTGGCTTTTTTGTTTTATGGAGCATTTCATAAATCTATATGGATACACTGCCTTTGCTCTTGGTAAATATCTGTATTATAACAGTAAGTCAACTAAATCAATCAATGGTGACTGAGAATAGCAACTGGGACGGGGCAGAGCTTTGAACGCTGAGTCAGAAGGCCCAGGACCCAGTCTCAGCTCCAGCACTCGGAAGCTGTATTCTTTAGGCAAGCCAGTAATCTTTTAGAGTCCAGTTTTCTCATCTTTAAAATAGGGATGACATCAATCACAGAAAGTCACTGTGAGGATGAAATAAAACAATGAATCAGAAAGCATTTTATAAACAACATGAGCTTCACTGATGTTACAGGCAACACCAAGAGCACATGAAAGAATCTGAAGTCTCCCAGAGGCTTTCAAATATGAATAATGAATCTCCTGTATGAGAAGCAGAATTCTACACCAACAATTCTAATCACATCTTTAGAAGCCAACAATTCAAAGTGGCTTCTGACTTAGGTAAGACTCGGAACCTACAACGTAAGTCTGAAGTAACATATCTAATAAGAACACTGTGAGGACTTACTGTATCTGAAAAAGGCTAACAACACAGACCAATCTTACCTGTCCCAAAATCTCAATGCACGAGGTAAAGAACTGCCTTGTGGGAGGATGGCGCTGGGTCTCATCGCTGACGTAATCCACCACAGTAAAGAAGAGGCTAATGCCAACCTTCTGAACCCCGGGGGTGGGCTGCAGCTTGTAGGCATTCACTAAGGCCCTGTAGGAAAATGGGTAAGAAGCGGTCCATGATATGAGAATCCAGACCCACTAGTGTTTCTATGACACTCCCTTTTCCCAGGCAATACTCTCAGGAGTGCTCAGAGTCTCCTAGAGATGTCACTTCAGAAATATTTTATGGGTTACCTTCCAACTTGACCCAACATCTCGTTTTCAAAATATAAAAATGACTTTATGCCCTTCTGGAAAAAAAAGATCAGCTGTATTAAAAAGGCTAATGAACATTCTTACCTTTATTAGTTTTTTTCACATTTCATGTGTAATTCATAATTTATTATTTAACTTTATGTATTTTTAGATAATACATATTTTTAAAAACAAGAACCCCGACCTCTCTAAATTTTAAAGTCCGAAAGAGTGACTTAGGTCGAGGGTATAGATTTTTGTATAAAATAAGCTCCTGAACTAAAGGAATCTCTTCTAATTCTCACTTTTTTTTTTAGTTCCTTTACTGGTAAAAAGAAACATCAACTTCTTGTTCACCTTCTGACCTCCCTCCTCCCCAGAGCCCCCAATCCAACCCACAGAAAACCACGGTGCTCCCTCCACTGCACCCTCCCAAATCTACCCTGCGATTAGTTGCTGGTACTAGAATGTGGAGTTCCTGAAAAGTAAAAGGCAGTCAACCTCCCTTCTCCCAAATCATGTCCTGGCAGCTTTGGGAAGAAAGGTGATGGTGAGAGTAAACCAGGAGCACCAAAGGAAAGTACAATAGCCCCATGCAAGTTGGCAACTATACCCAAGAGTCCTAACTCTGAGCAAATCCATTGTAAACTGTGCTCAATAATCCGAGTTGACAACAATGACTTCTTAGGTAAACATGACTTTGATATAAAACTTCAGCACAAAATCTCCATGACTGAATTTCAATGTACTGTATCATCTCTCATTTCAGGGATCTGCAGGCTTATTTTACAAAGAGCCAGATAATAATATTTTATGCTGTAAAAGGCTAACAACACAGACCAATCTTACCTGTCCCAAAATCTCAATGCACGAGGTACAGAACTGCCTTGTGGGAGGTAGGACATTGATTGTTACAGCTACTCAATGTTGCCATTGCAGCATAAAAGTCATAGACATTAATTAACAAATGGGCACTGTTGTATTCCAATAAAACTTTATTTATACAACTAGGTGGCAGGGCCCATTTCAAAGGCCAAAGTGTGCCAATCCCTGTGCTAACTCAATCCGTGGGTGCCTGGGGGCTGTAGCAGTATGACCTGTATCAATAATAACAAAAGAGTATTTTACAGTACAATGCCCTCAAAACTTACGTGATCAAGTTTTCTGCATGCACAGCGGCTTCCACGACATTAAGTGGCGGCGGAGTAGCAGCCTCTGCTTGCAGCTGCTTCACTTCTTTCCGCAAAACATGAAGCTGCTGGCTTACTGCTTCGTTCTTATGCACACCTTCAAACTAACAAGATTTTAAGTGGTCATCAGATTCTGCCCCTACATGTTTCTGAAGCAGATATTATATTACATGTATACTGGGTAGATGATGATAAGACTATTATTTCAATTAGTATGATAACTCAGAACTCTTGGTTGAACTCAACAGGAGCAGGAAAAAATTGTCAAAAGACTATTCGATAATATCAGGGTTTTTTCACGAAGACTCAAACTTGAATTAGTTTATCACTGGCCCCAAGTCTTCTGCAGGGTATGTTCTAGGTCACTCATGCTTCCATTCCCCGACCCTCATCAAAGAGTGCCTCGGGGTCCCCCCACCTCGGGGGCCTCCCTGCAGCACATCAGGCCCCTCCTCCTTCCTCCCAACTGCAGGGCACACGCAGTTCACCCCCACGCCGGGCCGCACGTCCTCGGTGTGCGCAGCACAGAGAAGGACACAGATGCTGTTGCTAAAACACGTGCCATTGTGACAGGAAAAAAGACATGTACTCACAAAGCAACAAACAAAATGAGACAAGTATGACATGTCCAAACCAGCTGTATGCCTGGGAAAGAGCGACTGACAAATTCAATGGTTCCTGAAAGCTTATCTGAGATAAAATTTTATTGGCTCTCAGTAAAGATGTACAAAATAAGGAAAATTTATTAAGCTTGTCAAAAAAACCCCTAAATTTATCTCCATTTAAAAGACTATCCTTTATTTAAGATTATGTCTGTCCTACTTGAGGGAGTTAACATTCCTTTCACTAATGAACTGACAGTGATCTATATAATAACTGCTTTGTTTGTGCATTTTTAATGTCCTTTTTTGGATGTGGACTGATGCAGAAAATACCCTATGCCCAGAGTGCAACGCAAATGCAGAACCAATCAGTAGATGTGGGGACAGGAGGGCAGAGCACTGAGGAGGAGCCTGGGCAGGCTGATGGGGGCTGGGGGTCAGGGCTGAAGAGTGCAGCACGGCGAGACTGGGAGCAGGCCCCTGTCTGGGAGAGGCCTTTACAGTAAGCTGGGGATCTTGGACTTATCTTGCAGGCATGGTAGAGAATCGGAAAAGACCAGAATGTTTAGAAGGCAGGAGTTCTAAATTCCACATTGTCCTTAGATGGTTTTCCACAATCACATGGGCAAGCAGCAGGGACGACATTTCCCTTTATATGGACCTGCCCAACCCTACTGTTCAACCGCCACTACCATGGTAACAGGCATCCTTTGTGAATAATGCAAACACTTCGTTCACAAACGTAATAAATGAGGCTCTTATGCCCCTGTCAGGGGACACAAATTCCACATCGAAAGCTCCTGAAGGGCAAATGGTCCTGCCTGTGTTGCTTTACACAGCGGCCAGCACAGCTCTGACAATACAGTGAACACCCACTTTTAAAGGTTGTAATGATAACTTTCTTCTGTAAAAGGTGCCACTGTTGTGGTAGAAATCTTTACAAAACTTATTTTAAAGAAAAAAATAAGATGTTAGTATGAATCAAAAGCCATGAACGTGACTATCCAGTAAGATACAATATTAACAATAATTACTTTAGTTTTTATTTTTGGAGAAATGAAAGACAGAAAATTAAATTACTTCCACTAAACCACATACCGAATCAATACAAATATTAAATCTCAAATCTCTCAAATAACAGGCCAATGTTTAACAGCTTAAAATGTGATCAGGAATGCGTGCAGTCAGCTCTTCTGCCCAGTCTGTCCCTAATCACACCGAGACAGGGACTCTGAGGGCCACAGCCCTCGCCTGGCCTGCAGAGAAGCTGCTACACAGAAAGGAAGCGCGGGAATCAGAGGGAAGGAAGGAAGACAGTGAGCGTGAAGGGAAGCGGAGAGACTCAGGACGAGAGGAAAGGAAGAGAGGCTCGCCTGACTGGGAAGTGCAGAAAGACAGTGACCAAATCCACTTCGTTAACTGCCATCCCATGGCGCAGAAACTCCTAACGCTGAAGACCAAAGAACACCAACCAGCATAGGAAAGTTTAGACACTCTCCCAAAATTATCACTATTTCCTGGTCTACTTATTTTGTTCATTGTTCCAAACACTGCTGAAAGTTTTCTTTTCTTCCTAGAACGGGGGTGAGAGATCGAATGACTACCTGCTCATAATTACAAGAAATCGGAGACAATAGAACAAAGCAGCATGGTGGAAGCCCCTCCCCTTGAGTTGCTTTAAGTAGACAAAGAAATTTAAAAGTAGGACACAGCTGGCCCTTCAGTTAAGTTTTTACAATAATGTGAAGCCCTCAGTGGGTCTTTTCCATCTTTCATTTCTAGGAATGAACAAATTTTTCACATGACAATAAATCAATTCTCGGTCTTGCCCTACAATACCAAAGTACAACCCAAGGAACCCTATTATAAAACACCCCGTTTCCTCAGGGGATCTCACTGAATTATTAGAGGCTTCTATTAGAAAAGGCAACCACGGAAGAAGCACGTCTCAATTCCCATAAAATATATTTGGCTTTTGTATGCCCCAAACAAGTTATACACAGCTCACACACTTGCAGATGGCTGGAAATTTCCAGGGCATTCCCTCCCAGGAAAATTCTATCAAGCAATAAAACATTTTCATGATATAATATAAAATCTTCACAAATGAGCCATTAAAATTATATTAAAACATTTATGTACTTTAATTTTAAAATTTATATTTAAAATATAAACTCATTTCCCATGATGCTGATTTTAAAAATTGATCCAATCCATGAATTCTCGAATCACTGATCACAATCTGGATCAAATTTTCTAACTTTAGATGCATATAAATCAGTTATTTTACCAGAAATAGGTTTTGAAGGCAATGAAAAATACAAATATAAAAGGTATTTCTGAGAAGACAGTCACCCAACCAGACTGATGAAGAATACATTAGAACTGTTAAAACAAGGCTCAGCACAAAAAGAGGAGAAATTTTTGAAAGACAACCAAGAGTCAATAAAATAAATCTTCCCCAATTTCTAAAAGCTGCCCACAATGAGGATCTATCTTTGTGCAGACGCAGTCAGGCAGCAGGGGGGCCTCTCGAAGCATTTCCCTCCAGGCTCCAGGAATCTGGACTTCACACCAGATGGAGGGGGCAGCAGAGATTAAGGGGCATGTGCTCGGTAACCACACTGCCCGGGCCTTCCTGGCCTCGCCACTCACCGGCTGTGTCACCTCGGACATGTAACTTAACCTGTCTATGCCTAAGGCAGACAATAAAAGTGCCCTCTTATCTTATCTTACTTTAAGATAAAGTAAGTTCTGTAAAGTGTTTAGACGGTGCCTGGCACTATGATATGCTGGCTAAAGCTAAACTCCCGCTTAGAAGTCCTTCCAAAGTCATAGATCCAACTTAATTTTATTTTTCCAACTCAAGGAGGTGTCTCTACAGACAGCTGAATTTTTATCATATTATTGCACATCTCTCCTTTTGCCTTTTGGCAGACGACCTGCTTTACGCAGGTCCTTCCCATGTCGGTCTTCAGTGCCCCGCCCCACACCACTGCGCGCAGCACACAGCCAGCGCTCCCAAGCCATCGTCCCTTCCAGTGTGGACTCCAGGGAGGACACTGGGAGGCCGGTGTGGACGCCACTGCCACTTCCAGAAGCAACCTGAAACAGACTGACACGGCTGGCCTGTGACCCCTAGACGAAGTCATGCTGAGTCCCCTCCCATACTTCCTCTAACCGAATCCAAACCATCACTGTCGGAATCTTTTAAGAATCGGTTCGAGGCCGTCTCTCTCTCAAAATCTTCTCAGTGATTCCGCTTTTCTCTGAGTTTCTGTTTCATAGGACACATCAGCACTCACGGCAATGGGTGACTACGGTAGCTCTGTGGGTGTCTTCACTCCTCTAAAAACTATTCAGTGTTCTGAGACGTGGATCGCCTGCTGTACAAATTCTTTCAGTCTTTCTCAAAGGTATGCCAGTTATTAGGGTCTCAAGTAAAATTCTCTGAATTAAAAAAAAATTTAAACCATCTTACCTGAACTGTCACAACTGCTGCTCCTTGGCATTTCTTCCCACTACTGCCTCTACACTCCAAATGCAGTGTGGCCTGCTCCTCCCGATTAACATACTGTTTGGGCATTGTGTCCAACAGCTCACTGTCCAGGGCAACCTGCTGGGATTCCCGCAGAGCCGCCGTTCTGAAAAACATCATTGGAGGTAAAAAAAAAAAAAAGCCTTAGGAAAGGTTTCATGATAAGTGATAAAGGCTTCCCGTTTCCCCTGCCTGTACTAGAGTGCAGCAAGATCCAAGTATTTCCAGAATAAGAAATCCAGGTGTGCGTGTGCCAAGACTCACCCAAATCCTCTCCCTGGCAGTCATGCGAACCACAAAGTTAACAAAGAAAAAGTGGGACTTTTCAGCCAGAAATAAAGCTCCACTCCGAATCTGTGTTATATCAGCAATGCTTTTTAAATGGACCCTTTCATATACAAGCACGAATGGGAATTCGTCCTAATTTAACTGCCCTTTAACTATCCCTTAACTAAAGGGGTGCCCTTACTTGTAAGTACCACTGACTTCTTGACTGGCATCTCAAACTGAACTTTCAAAAATGGAGAAGGTTAACGTTTAAACGGGTGTCAACACTGTTCTCCCTGTGGTGATTACTCTGACATGCAGGCCATCATGTGCACGTGTGTGTGTGTGTGTGGTGTGCACACGCAACACACACAACAAATACCTGCCCAAAAACAGCAAGGGAAAAAAGGCCAATCGGAGACTGATTCCCTGGGATCTGCCAAGAGACTCTTTTACCTTATGAAACAGGTTTACTGCACACACGCTCCTTCTCACGGGATGGCACACTAGAACTAAAACCTCACACAGCTGATCTCTTGTGAACTCTGAACGCTAAATCATCTGCTCATACTTCAATCAAGCGCCTGTGCCAAGTTTTAAAGTATGGAGAGTGAGAGCAAAAAGCAGTGACTTAGAAGAAAGTAAATCTCAATTCATGCCCTTCAAACACAATCTTTCCATTATCAGGTCTCCTTGGCAGAAGCATGAGAAACACTTAGCTGGCACTCAGAAACGCCACAAGAAACACATAAAAATTTGTAGTCCATTAAAGCACCATATAATTTCAATGGAAATTTAAAGACTTGTCACAACTTGGTTAACGAAGTAACTGTCTGGGCTGGTCTCGTCCAATGTTCCCAGTGGGGAGGATGCTGATGAGGAAGCCCTTCCGGGTATTAAGTCACCCAGGCTGTCAAGGCAGCAAGCACAGAAGCATGATCTGGGAGGTCTCGAGGTCTTACCTGGCCTGCTGTTGCAACAGATTCAGGTCTGTGCACACCAGCTGGGTGGAGTTCTCCCGACTCAGGAGGACGGCCGATGAAATAACCGGCACAGGAGGCCTCAGTGGGTGCAGAACAAGGGGAGGCTGGGGAGCCTCGTGTTTCCGCAAGTTACTTAAAACCCTCTCTTTAGCTGAAAAGAAAATAAAGTCACATTGACTGAGTAATGGCTACTACTAGGTAGTAACGTACTAAGTGGGTGCAAAGCCCTGGCCTGTTGCCTTCATACAAAATGCTGGAGATCTACCAAACAGACACTTGAGGCCTAAATGAATAAAATCATGATCTTGTATTACTTACAAGCTTTGAGGGAGCACCCACAGGCCTAATAATATTCTACCAGGGGCTGGGAGATCAGGAGCATGGGGTGTTATTAAATATAATTCCTATGCTCAAAAAGTCTTACTGATGGTTAAAGAGTTAAAGCTCCTGATTCCTACACGGCCTGGCACGAGGCACTAGGTGTTTGCACTTGTACTAGCACGAAGGGAACCTAGTGAACAGTTCAAGTGAGCTGGAGAGAGAGGGCAGCTACCGCCAGACAATGGACTGGGGGAATGGTGCAGGCAGCCCAGCTGGAAGTTCACTACAGTCACCCAGACACAATTCATAGGAACGGTAGAAAAAAGAATGAGCATTATGGAACAGAGCTAAGTGAAAAACTTTAAATTAGGCCAAGGTTTAGACAAGAGGGATGAAGTAGTAGAGTTAAAGTGAATAAAGACATGGACACAAATTACTACAGAATTCATGTTTATAGTCATAGTCATTCATTCATTCGTTCATTTACTTATTTACCCAAAAAAATGATTTATGGAGTCCAAATAAGAAATCGGGTGCCATATTAAGAAATAAAAGGTAAATCTGTATCATCCAAGTTTGCATTACACAGCAAGCATATGATCTCATACTGGTCAACCCAAGTTAAATGCTTGCATTTCTACACCCAGTACAGAGCTGAACACACAGCAGGTCTCCGCTACGTCCTCTCTTCCCCCCTCCTCCATCTACTGCACCACACACATACCACATGGCAGGCAGCGACTGATGCACGTGAAGAAAAGCTGCCACGTACCTGACTCTTTTCAACAGTAAGATAACCAGGGCAAGGGCAAGGGGGCTTCAAATCAATAATCAAGTCAACAAATACTTAACGGACTACTATGAATTTCTGATTTCATTCCAAATGTAGCAATTTTCCATTCTTGTTAAGAAAAATCAAAGAAAATTTAATAGCCATGACTATATGACTTGGCATAAGAAGACTAGTATTGTTTGCACCCCAAGCAGATGGAATTTAACATTCCAAACAGGTCAAGGACAGGATCGTCCCTTATAGCTGGGGTTTTTCCACCAGAACTACCACTCCTTGCACAGAAGGTAATAAAGTTGGACATTCATCACTAGATAAGATTCCTGACCATATTTAGGTTTGTTTCAAGCAACTTTTTCAAAATTAGTATCACTTACCATTAAAAAAACAAGTCAAGGATATTTTAAATGCAAAATAAAAGACAGGAAAAATAAATAAACTCAGAGCATTTTTTACTATAAATACCACTCTGGACCACAAGTGACAAAAATGTTGAGGCCAACAAAACAAATTTAATTCAAGGAAAAGAATCTGCTGCCACAGGTGTGCAATGCCCTGTGAAACCCTGCCGGAATTCTCCCTGCCAGCACCTCCACCAGTTCCCTCACTTGGTGTGACCACCATCTAACCTGCCATCAAAAGCCTGAAGCTTCTTATTCTAAAAATCTAGGTCTGAAGTTCACTTAGGACTGCAACCTGTACCGATCACCAGAAACAGGGGCAGGGTAGTAAGTGACACGGAACAGGGTCTCTGGAACAAGATGGCTCTACCACGTACCGGCTTTGTGGCTGGGCAGGTCACCTACCCACCTTACACCTCTCGGGTTCACGACCTACTCAATGGGGATAAATCTCACAGGGTTGTTAGGAGTACTGAGTTAACGCATGAAAAGTGCTGTGACAGAGCCTGGAACAAACTAAGCGCTTAATAAATTAGTAGCTTTACTCCAGACAAAACCATCGGCCTTTTAGGGGAATGTTAGTAAAGCGCTGTAAAAGCACTCCAAAGGGGAAGACATGATCAGAAGCAGTCAGCAGCTTCCAGAGCTGTAAACATATGAGTCTTTCTTCATCTAACAGGTTTTCAGGAATAAAAATAAGGCTTGATATGAGCTGATTGAAGGCAACTTTTGTACCTTCCCCTATATACTTTTCTGTATTGTTTAATTTTTTTCAATGAACACATGCAACTTTTATAATTGGGTGGGGAGACTATTATTATTTCAAGGGAGAAAGATGTTGGAGAGAAAAATTATAAAGCCTTTGTTAAGACTGTCCAGCACCTTTATTTTATAGAAGAATGGACAAAAGCCAAGACACACTCCTGTTTTCCTCTGATTGTACAACTAACTAGTTGGTTAGTGGCAGAGCTGGTGCAAGAAGGTCTTTCTGCCTTTCTCTGAATCGCCGCAGTGCTCTATTCTACTACATGTTGCAGTATTTTGTTCAATAATTCTATTCACAATTTTATTCCACGTTCTACATTTAAAAATAAATTTAGCAATTAAGGTTGTGATCCCCAAATATTGTTTTATGTTCTTTTTAAAAGATTTTATTTATTTACTTTTAGAGAAAGGGGAAGGGAAGAAGAAAGAGAGCGAGAGAAATATCAATGTGAGAGAACTTGGGACCTGGCCCACAACCCAGGCATGTGCCCTGACTGGGAATCGAACCAGCGACCCTTTGGTTCACAGGCTGGTGCTCAGTCCACTGAGCCACACCAGCCAGGGCTGTTTTATACTATTTTTGTTGTAAGATATGTCACCTACTTTCCAGGTTAAATGAGTTTTTATGGCACGGCATAGAAAACTGATAATTTATAAAATTGTTTCTCTAGAAAAATGCACTGTGAGAAACAATCAACTTAGAAATTTGGGGAATATGATCCACTTGTATTGTATGGTAAGAGTTCCAGATACAGAGGGAAAGTTTATCAAAGAAAAAGACTTCTGAATTTTAAAACTGCAAGCCCAAAGTAATGAAATTTAAAGCTGCACTTTACATACTGATACCAGTCAAAATGACTTTAGAGCATACCAAAGAAAATGACGCACAAACACAGTCACTTTCCAGTCTCCTTTTCGGGTAGGCAGACCCCCGTGTCTCAGTTTGGACCAATGAGATGTGCTTGCATAGTCTGTAAGCAGCCTCTTAAAACAGTCCTTAACAAAGGAGACTCCCCTTCCTGCTGAGTGAGCAGCCACCTTGGTCCCCAAGCAGATGTCACGTGTGATAACAGTGGGGCGGCCAGACAGGAGGAGCGGGGGTCCTTGAGGGCTTGTAGGTCACGGAGCCGCAGCTCTGAAATGCCTGATCCAGACTCCCTTTACATGAGAAAAATTAAATTACATCTCTAGCTTACTGAAGCCATTATTATTTTGGAATTTTCTCTCACTCACAGCCTAACCTCAGAGTGGTAGACAAGTTAACCATGAACCCTAAAAAAGCAATTCTCACTGAAGGCGTACACTGTGTACAACTCAACCCCCAATGACGCTGATTCCCTCATTCATCCGTTCTCATGCATTCATTCATTCATTCATAGGGCCTGGTGCTCCAACGACTCACCCAAAAAAGGATCAGTGAAGTCCAGCTGCACAGATAAACTGCAGGGCGCCGAATGGGACTCAAGCTTGGTCTGTGTCCACTGACCAATGGTTTCCTGAAGCTCGTAACGTACGCGCTCCATGTTTAAGTATTCCACCCACAGATCCTAGAATGAACAAACCACAGGACATTAACTTCCACGGATGTATTCACAACATATTTAACTATAAAATAAACCAGTAAGTCTGAACACAAGGTGGTCCATTCCAAGTTCTCCAGCACTACGATGAATCGCATTTAAAATTAATACTCTAACAATCTTAGCAAGGATCTCAAAAGTTTTTTTATTATGTACCATGATCAGAAAAAAATAATTTTAATAGTCCTACTAACTGTATATTTGTAAATTATATACACATATTACTGAGCTAAATTATATAAGGCATAGGTAAATAACAGAAATTTTACAGAGAAAAATAAAGACATTGAAAATAATTGAATCTACCTTAGATCAAACCTCATGTCCCAACAATAATTTACGGGAATATAATGGACAGAAAAACATATTAAGCTACACCAAAGAGACACAGTAAGCAATATCTATACTGTGGGGAAACTAACGATAAACTACCCAAGTTCTCCAACAAGTAAATTGCAAGGGAAAAACAGGGCTACGGGGAGTGCCCTGGCTACCGTGGCTCAGTTGGCTGGGGCGTCATCCTGCAAGCCGAAAGGCCACTAACTGGATTCCTGGTCAGGGTGCCTGCTTGGATTGCAGGTTCAGTCCCTGGTCGGGGCACACACAACAGTGCCCTGCACACAAGAGGCCACTGAGCAGTGTTGCTCCCTCCCACTGACACTTCCCTCCCTCTCCCCCCACCCCCACCTAGCCCTTCCCCTCTCGCTAAACTCCTCAGGGAGGATTTAAAAACAAAAGGGCTGGAGGGACTAAGGGAAAGACCTATAGATTAAACAGACAAAAGAACTACGAACCAATCACAAAATGCGGATCCTGATTCAAACAAACTGTAAAAAAATAAATATAAACAAAACTTCTATGACATTTATGAGACAATATAAATTTGAACACTGACTAAATGTTTGATTTTTAATAACCTATTATTAATGTTTTTCAGATGGAAATGCTATTGGGCTATGTTGTTTTTTAATCCTCATCTCCACTTTTTTCATCATCAAAAAGGATTCAAGGAAAAAGGAAGGGCTGCAACCCCGTGAATGCAAACGTGGCAAGCCAGGTGCACACTCCTAATCCTTATCTTTTAATCTTTCTGCAGCAGATGCTCGGGGATTAGCTCCAAGATACTATGGTGGAGGGCGGGGTGAACTGTGGATGAAACTAGACACAGGTTGAGGGGGTCAGGGCAGAATGGGCATGCCTGTCCACTACACTATTCTACTTTCTGCATGACTGAATTTTTTCATGATGAAAAGTGAAATAATAGTCCTTAAAAAAATGAGAAAAAACTAGGACTTCTAGTATTCTCTTCCCACACTCCAGTGAGCTGTCTTGCATATTCTGACTATGTACTTCACTGGGTTGCAAACCCGCAACCCAGGCATGTGCTTGGACCAGGAATCGAACTGGTGACCTTCCACTTTGTGAGACAACGCTCAATCAACTGAGCCGCACCAGTCAGGGTGCTACGATTAATTTTTTAAAACACAGACCAAGTACCTACATGTGCAAAACCATGGATAAGGCCTTGGTGTGTGGAGTATAAAGAAGAAATGAGTATGGAACTTCACTCAAGATTTCAAGACACCAAGATCACTTATTTATTTTTCCTGTTTCTCTGGCTCTACACTCTCAGCCTTATTTCTCTGTGCCTTAAATGTTATCATTCCTCAGACTTTCATCTTCTTCATCTAAATGGCCCAATATCATTAAACCCCATTTCCTACACAGCCTCATTCCTGAATTCTATACCTGCATGTCCCCTCCAGTCCAACTCTACGACAGAGGGTTCTCTTTGAAGCCCCTCGGGCACTTCCCCTTCCAGTGTGTCCTGTCTTTGCAAACAGCACCTCTAGCTGCCCAAGCTGGAAATCTGGGAGTCTCTGTGTATCTAATCAATCCTACTACTGTATCAGTCCTACTGTGTATCTAAAAATCCTACTGATCCTACCAATTCTTCCTCAATATATTTTTAATTCATCCATTTGTTTAATCACTCCCGCTATTTCAATAGCTCTCCAAACAGATTTCAAGAAAAACAATTTCTTTTTTTTTAGAAAAGCATATACGGCCCTTAGAGATTTGACCCTATTCACCCCTCTGGCTTCATCTATCATTCTCAGGTGGGTGCTACGCCCCAACCCGCACCTGTTTGAACATGCCGGGCTCTCTGACCCACCATGTCTTCGCACAGACTGGTCTTCTTGCTGGTAACATCCTCCCTGCCACTCCCCATCACCATGCCTTTCCTAACCAGACCAATTCCCATTCGTCCTTCAGGGCTCAGCTCAAAGATCACCACTCCATCCCAGTCTGAATCAGGTGCTGCTCCTCTGTGCTCCCACCGCACCCTATATGTTCTACTCCCACGATCTTTACCAGCAGATGTAATAACGGCCTAGAAAAGGACTATACACATCTCCAGGAGCCAGAGAGAGAACAGCTTAAAATATATGAAGATACGGACTGAGTACTTCCAGAAGGGCAACCAAAACTGTGACACCTGTGAGTAAATCGTCTCCAAAGCTACATAAAGGTTATCTATCTATTTCATCCCATTAACTTCACATGTAACATATGGGTCCTAATATACTCTTACACTGTGCTTTTTATGGGAGTAGAGATGACAGCTTCAAAGTATTCAGCTTCTAACAATTCAAAAGAAGAAAGAATATAAAGTCTCAGGAAGTTTATGTCTGTGAGATTGTAGAAAGTCCTAGACCAGATTTCAAGCCTTCAGGTACGGTCATAATGGGGCTGGAGATTTGAAAGGGAACATCCCTTGCCCTGACCGGAATGGCTCAGTCGGCGGGGCATCATTCCGCAAAGTCAAAGGTCACCAGTTCAATTCCTGGTCAGGGCACATGCCTAGGTTTCAGGTTCGGTACCCCATCGGGGCACGTACAAGAGGCAACTGACAGATGTTTCTCTCACACATCAATGTTTCTTTCCCTCTCTTTCTCCCTCCCTTCCTCTCTTTCCTAAAATAAATAAAGTCTTTTTTTAAGGGAATACAATACCCCTTTAATGCAATCACACTTGTATGCTGAAACTCCACAAAAACAATGGCCATTCCAGCAAGCCATTTCCATCCTGGTAGGTGGATTTACCATTCGATTATGAACGTGCCCAATGCAAACCGCAGTCAGATATGCTAAAAGAGACACTGCCATAGTTTTACCTGCTGGTTCTGCATCACTTTGGCTAGCCTGTGAGTGTCATAATGCTTTGGTAGAGAAGGGATATAGGTATCTCCTTTTTGAAAATTCTCATCTTCTAGCCATAATATATATACATTGAAGAGCCTAAAAGGGAAAAAAATGTAATTATATATAAAATAAAAAGATGTGCAGACACATGTTCTTACATCTCTAGAAACAATGCCACCACAACATAAAAGAAAGCACGTTAACACAGAAAATGTTTCCAACCACAGCCACCCTCCCGAAAAGCTCATGAGCCAACAGGGGAGAAAGACAGGTCACAGATGACTAAAATATGGTGCAATAATTGCTAAAACAAAAGATGTGAAGAAACGGCTCTGTGAACTCCATTATTAAAGTAGGATTAAATACAGTAAACAGGAAAAGAAAAAAACAGTTCTTTCCTGAGCAACCCAGTCACAGGGAGCCTCAGGGCTCTGAAGGTCTAAAAATCTCTCCAGAGAAAACAGTGAAACTCATGAACTGGCAGAGCCCGCGAGCTTCGGGCTCACGGACACCCCCCAGCAAGGAGCCACGAACAGACCTCCCGACACGTTCGCACCCTGTCCCCACTGCAAAGGAAAGAAACAGAGCCCGGCTAAAAAGAGAAAGAAAAATCAATCTCAATTTTCCAGTGAAAAATTTTTTAAAAATTGAATGACGTTTCCTTTGTTTTTATTTTTGTTCCTTATTTTTATAAGGAACACAGTCCAATTTTGCTAAAAATCACTGGTATTTTAAGCAGCTGTTTGCAATAAAAGGTTCCAGAGTGGCGTCTCCAGCACACGAACTACTGGGTGGGGAGCTGGGTGGAGGTGGCGTGACTTGGCTTTGCTCAGTGAAGTGGAAAATCACCTCCCTTACTCCCCCCCCCCCCAGCCCCCGGCAGTCTGCGTGGGAAGAGAGCCACAGGCAGGGTCCTGATGTGCTTGAAGGGCAGAGGCTGAAATGGGCCTCTCTCCCCACTTCTGATTCGAATGGATGGTACTCTACCAACACGCCCAAGGAAGGGGGATTTAAGAGAGGCAGAGGGGAACAATAAAGACTTCCCTGGCTGATCTAAATGTTCAAAGATAAAGTCTTCCCTCTGTTGAACCTGGTTAAAATACGTTTTCCATCAAGCAATAAGACAAGGGGAGAAATCATCTGGAGGCTGAGAGACAGCCCGACAGGAGCTCTGAGGTTGAGCCTGAAGCCTGGTCGCTGGCTCAAAACACTGGGTGTCCACACTAAAACATTTTATGTTCAAGATTAACTATGAAAAGCCATTTTTATTAGGCCTTATTTATCAGACTAATCTGGTTCATAGCAAACTTATAAATGAAAGGTGAAGAGAAATGTGAAGGGGACCCAAACTGACTTCAAGGTTCTTAAACCTTTGGGGATGCCAATAATGTGCCTCTTTTTAGAAGCAGTTCTGGGAGATTACTAGGTGCCATCCCGCCCCAGATGAACCCTGAAACCCCCTAGAGGGTGCATGAACTCCCACTGAAAGAACCCTGCCATGCTCACTCATTTGTTTTAGAAAACTGTCCTAGCCAGCTCCACTAGCCGTTCGCCTGTACAACCCATCATTTGGGTCAGCGTCTGTTTTTACGTCACAAAGGACACCAGCCCTCCAGTTTAAGAGCTGTCACTCAGACTCCAGGCACCCACGGAGGAGCACCCGGACTGCTGATCCATCTCCCACGAGCGACAGGGAAGAGAAGCTCTACCGATGGAGACCCACAGTCAAAGCTGCCTTCCAGAGCCGGTCTAACAGGAGAAGAGCATCTAGTAGTTTACAACACAAATGACCGGCCGCACAGTGCGTGTGCCACAAACAACAATGTAAAAGGCTACATAACCTCGGGCTACCTCACGAGCTCTGTGTGCAGTTCAGGCGAAGTCAGGAAACCGGGGGCGCCAGCCTGGCTGGCTGGCGGCCCTTCACTGCCCTCTGCTGGAACCCGGAGGGCCTTGCTTGCTGCATGGTGGAAATCAGCCACCTCGGTCAGGCGCCTCTTCATTTCTTTCAACAAATTGGTATGAGCTGGACTTTGAAAAAACCTTCTTCCCATACAACCATCTACGGGTAACCTTAAAAAACACAAGCACAGATCACAACAAGATCAGTACAATGTGTTCTTCCCATGTGACACAACATCACAATTAACCAGTCAACGCACTACAGTTGTATGTATATCACATTAAATTGATACATACTACTTCTACCACAATGGCTATTATGAGGCTCCAATAAGATGGTATATAAGAAAATAGTTTTTTAAAGAACAAAATGCTATGCAGATTCAAGATATTATCACCACCTACAGTACAGAATAAGTTAGAATAGGTTAAAATTAGTCTGCTCTTGAAAAACTTGCAATCTGGTAGAAAACAGGAGTTTTGAAGAATTAACAGTTGCGTTTCCAGGGAGCCAAGGAAGTGAGAGTGCGAGCCAGGAGACTGAGCTGGAGCTGGAGGTCAGCGGTTGGAACAGTGGATGGCTCCGGCTGGCCAGCGCCTCTCCGTCTCCAGTGGACTGCTGGACACCCCCAGGGACAGCCCAGGGCGACTGTCCACGCCTGCATGGCCCACCACCAGTCTCCTCGAACAGCCCCATGCCAGTCACACCAGCAGCAGGTTCACAGCGTCTTCCTCCCTTCGCATGTCCAGGGTTCGCGCTAAACCTGCCAGGCTCCCGCTGCTGTCTTTGCCACGTTGGGTATGGGCGACAGTAAAGAGAGAGTTGCCACAAGATGCTCTGAACTCAGAAAAGGTCAGTCTAGTAAATGTGAAAGAGGGAGGGAGGGAGACTCGCGCCGCAGTGCGAGAACACAGAGCAGCAGAGCAGTGCCAAGGCGGGACGGACTCACAGCACTGACGACTGCAGCGGCCACCTACCCATACTGCGGGCCTGGGCGGTGAAGGTACAGGAGGAAGAACTTCTGCCAGATGAGCGGCAGAAGAGGGTGATCAGAAGGCGTGACGAGCGCCTGGTGGGCCCAGCGATAAATCAGCAGCCTCTGGAGAGACGGGACGATGGGGAGCTTCAGCTGGGCCTGGGCTTTCTACAAAAGAGGGGGGGCTTTGAGCAACCCTGAAATGAGTCCAATCGCAAAGGTTGCTAAATGACCCAAAACTTATTTCTCCAACCCACCAGCTAACACGTTAATCTCCTTGTTAGCAAGGGATAAAGGGGTACCTTTTATTCTGTCCAGTAATTTCACAGGCCCCAGAATTGGAAAGGCTCTTAATTACCTAATCTGTCTATGCCTTGACATGCCTTCACAGCCTTTGCATGTAAAACACAACAGTGCAAGAAAGTAGGCTATGAAAACCAAAAGTAGAGTTTACTATCAAACTTTATCAATCTCTTGAAAAGTTAGATTTTTAAAAGGACTTTCAAGGGTGATAAATTCCTTGAAAGGCTCTGAAATCCCAAAGCAAAGTCTACACTATGGGACCCTGAAAGAGAAGGTCTTTAACTCTAAGCCTTATTCCAGTCTTTCCCACACCTGAGCGAGCCTAAGGATCAGCTAGGGAGTTTTAAAAAATAAATCCCTGGTCCCACTCCAGACTCAGGACCTCAGGATCTCAGAAGTTGGGGGTCCAAGAATCTGATTTTTAACAAGCTCTACACTGGAAACTGCTTTAAAACAAGGCAATCTCCACACATGCAATGAACACAGCCTTCAACAGTTAGGCTGTGACTCTCAACGTTAAGGGCAACGTGGGAAGGAAGTACACACTTCAAGTATAGCATCTTCAGCATTGGTTGGCTGTGTGCTTTCCAAACAGTCACAACAAAGGAAAATACAGGCATTCGAAAGCTACAGGTGAGCCCATCGGCATCCAAGTACAAACCACCTTCTCCTGTTCAAATGCAGAACTGCTATTTGCACCTTCAAAGCTTGGTCCGGAGTGAAAGAAGGATTTATAACCAGTTCCCCTTCAACAACTCTTCGGAGCTGAGAATCTTCTTCAAAGATGGACTCCATGTTCAGGACAGTCCAGGCAAACCAGACCTGCAACGACAGGAGGTAAAGGGGAGAGGAGCCAGCAACTCACTCGGGCAAACAAAATACAGCCTGACGTTCCACAAACTACCAGCTTTTGTATCAGAGTTCAATCAACAAATATTTAGGGTTACTAAAATTAACACACTTTCATACCGATCTATACCCTCATCACAGATATGAATTGAGATAAAACAGATCACTAAAAAATGTTCAATTCTTTTTTAGTAAAAGAGAATGTTTGTTCACTCAATAATATTTAGTGGGCAGTTTCTGTGTGCACGGAGGACAGGAAAAAGGGCCAGACACAGCTCTGACCTTAAGTTTTCCATCTATCAGGAGACAAGACTAATGTCCAAGTAACCATATGTGACGCAAGCAGTGGTGACTGCCGAATCAGAGGTGACGTGCTACGGGAAGCCCGAGGAGGGAGGGCAGGGTCAGAGAAGGCTCTACACAGAGACTGGTGGGCAAAATGCCTGCTAAGACAGTCAGCTAGGCAAAGGCAAAGATGTGTGCCAGTAACAGCAAGGGGTTGGCTTCAGCTAGTTCACGAGAGGTATAAGCAGGAGGTAAGACTGTGACAGGCGGCTGAAGGATGTGACTACTGGCTTAAGTGCTGAAATGGTCATAATTCAACACAAAGGTGGTAATAACGATGAAAATAATGTGCTGATAATGATGACAATAATCATTAATAGACAATGCCTATTAATTATTATTAATTAATAATATATAACTATTATAACATTACTGTTAATATAATTAATATATTGCTGTTAATAATATATAACTAATTAATAATGACTACTACTAATAATAATAATTAATAGCCAATGCCTAGTAAGCACTATATGCCAAGCACTGTTCTAATGCTTTACATGTCGATGCAATAATTATTTCCTTCTGATAGGTGAGGACATGGAGGACAGAGAGGTAAGCAAGCTGCCCAAGGCACAGTGCTAGCAAATGGCAGAACCCTCTGGCTCCCTGTCCACTCTCAACCACCTGGCCATGGGGCTGGGCAGGCTGTGCAGTCAGGCAGCCCGGGCCTGAGCCTGAGCCGGCCGCCAGCGCCATTAACCCTCGGTGAACCGCTCTGCGAAACAGAAACAGCAGCGGTGTAACCTCAGCAGAGGCTGTCATGAGGGTAAATAAAAAAGTATTCTCCTAGAGAGTGCTAAATATATGCCAGCTGTGAGGCTAGTAACAATGTTCTAGTAAGGATGATAACAATAGTCACGTTCACTGAGGTAACCAACAGCCCTGAGGGGCTGCCTACCTGAGTGGGCGTGGCCAAGCCCTCCACGAAGGAAGGAGTGATGTTGCCCGCCACGATCCAGCTCACCAAGGAAGAGAGCAGGCTCCGGTCACAGTGGTAGCCCAAAGCATTCTACACCGGGGAGAGGGTGTGGAACAGAGAATGGAGGCTTTGAGAAAACCTTATCAATGACGTTTCCAGAATATCAGCAACTATCTTACTATAATGGAAGATTATGCTAAGACACAGAATCTGGTAAATCTGGTAAGAACTTCAGTCATTAATTAGTCCACCAGCAGTGACAGATCCAAGCAGTATAGTACAGCCACATGTAATCGAGGGGGGAAGGAGATACTCCTTTGGCTTTAGGGGGATCTGAGCTGATGGACTGTGGTTACTGAGATAAAATACCACTATAGCAAGCTTATTCAGTGGCCACAGTGTAGCACCGAGAATGGTGTATTTGGGAGAAGCTTCTTAGAAGGCTACTGTCCAGCCAAGAACTGAAAGATAAATTCTCTAACAGGTTTACCTTATGTTGTTGGTAGAGTAATTTCTGCACACAGTCCTCCTGCATCAGCTGAAAAGCCGTTTTACACAAGTGGTCCATGAGGAAGAGGACGGGTTGTTCTCGATACCAAAGATGTTGGCTTATTAGAGCCTGAACCCAAAACTCCAACACAGCGACAGGGCCCACTTCATTGGGCTGAGTGCTTACAGATATATGGGCCTGCGGAGAACGGGCTCAGGTGAGGCGAAAGGTAATAACCAGCCTCCCATTTTTAGAACGCTAACAAAATAAAATCTACCTCCACTCCCAAACCCAAATCTGCTGACTTTCTTGGCTAAAAGTCCTGTGCCAGGGCCCTGGAATGACCAACCACAAATGTGCTAGCACCAGGGGCATCTGACTGCAGGGCGAGGGCGTGTTTGGGGCTTACGAGGGCCCTCACCTGGATCATGCTGTTGAGAAGTTTCACGTTGTCCCCATGGATGGCTCCAGTCAGATGCTGTGCCACCTTGTGGGTGACCTGCTGCGTAACACCCTGAGGGACACCACTGTCCAAGTGTAGGAACAGAAGGAGGTGTGACAAAAACCTGCCAACATACAAGACAACACATTTTACCTTCCGATCAAAATCAACAGAATTTCCAGGGACTAATTACTTACGAGAAAACAGAAAAATATCAAAGTGGTCCCATTTTTAGACCAAAGCTCTATTTAGAGATTCTGATAAATCTTCAGGAATTTCAAAGAATAAAGTTTTCCAATTTCATGCGGGTTAAAAGGAACTCTATCTACCTGGAGAAGCATAGTGAACGGACTCGAGACACACAAACATGTGCGAATTAAAGAGCATCTGAGAAGAAACACCCCAAAGTGCCCTGGTATCCCCTCTATACCCTCCACTTCCACTAACAAAAGCAGAGATGTTTATAAAATCATTCCACAATCTTTTCTTGGGTGTCAACTTCACACAGGTGGCATATGAGGCACTTTGGGGGACTCCCCCACAATGAGATCATGGCAGTGTCCTCAGTTCCCTGGGCACACCGGCTGCCTCCTCTATCAGGGCCCTGGCATCCGCTGGCTTGCTGCCAGAAACGCTCCCCGCACGCCTACCCAGCGAACTCCTAGCCATCCCTCACATCTCGTCTGCAGCGTCTCATCCTCAAAGGACACTTCCTTACTCCTGCTGCCGTCTTCTCACCCACTGACCTCTCTCGTAGCATCCTGTTGATTTCCTTCATGGTCCTTAAAACTAGTAACTACATCCTGAGGACGTGAGAACTGCCTGTGTGTCTGAGGGCAATGCCTCCTTTGCTCACCACAGTACAGGTGGTTGCAGCACACAGACACCAGAGAGAGAGTCATTTGTACGTGCTGAGCTGTTCCCTACTTACTGCTCATTCTTCAGAAGATAGTACTGGCAAGGGTAGAACAAAGGCAGAATCTTATCCAGGACATGGACCACTGTTCTCAAATGCCTCGACTGGACCAGAATTCCCAACAGTGGGATTCCTTCTGCACAGAACTTCTCAATGCTATGGAAAAAGAAAAAGGCAGTGAGCATGCAAGGTAGCCAGTTCATAAAATGTTCTTCCAGCGACCTGTCAGCCTACATGCTACCGGGATTATCTTAGATCTCCAGCACATTCTTGCATAACCAAACTTCACACAGAAAAATTAGAATCAGAACACTGGAAACACAAAGGAACTTAAAAGTTCAGCTATACTTTCATTTTGTAGATAAGAAAGGTGAAGTATAATGCCCCAATTCACCTAATTTCCTAGGGTAGGGTCAGAATGAGAACCCAGGTTTGAAATTTTCTAGTCCAGAGCACTTGCTGCTCCCCTCTTCTGTCCCTAAATGGGGCTTCTCTAAAAGTCAAGAGGCCCTCATCGTCTGCGCCCCCACAAGGCTTTTACAGCAAAGAGAAGACTCAAAAGTGAGCTCAACCTGACAGTATGCTCTGGCAAAAGTCTTCTGAAACCAATTTGGCATCAAAATTTACTTGTTCTTTTTTTACTCCAGAGAAATCTATCCTTAAGAAATAATCTCAAATATAGAAAAATAACAGGAGAGACAACCCATGTAAAATGCACTTTTCAGAATATTGTAATAGCAAACTCAGAGGCCGAAATGACATGTAAGTACTGGGAAAGTCCATTCAATGGAAGTATTATTGTGCAATTTTAAAACAATGCATATGATGGCCAAGGGCAACATGGGAAAGTACTGTGCTATAACAATACTGGAAACAAACCGTAAAATTTTATACTTTTGACTACAACTACTGTAGAAAAGCATTACACAGACAGGTGAAAGCACAAGGGTGACGAGGCACCACGGTGCTCATTGTCCCAGTGGCAGGTATCATAGCTCTACAAATGATCAGAGGAAAAACACTGCACAAAAATAACAACAAAATACAACGTTGTTTTAGGGTGAGAAAAATTCTGGGTGATTTTTCAACTGCTGCCCTCTGAACTGTCTGCAATGTGTGTTCATATACAACTTCTATCCCTGCACACTCTAGCCCACACCTCAAGCCCGTTCATAAAAGTGCCTCAAGTCAGTTCTAGTACATACACACCCCAGACGGTCTCGGTGGCCTTGCACACTAGAGTCCGCCCCACAGGAAAACCCTCATCCTCACCCTCACTCCCGCTGAGGATTCAGGAATTTGTACTAAACAAGTACTTACCTTTAGAGAGGACCTACTGTAGCAATATCAGTAAATAAAGAGCTACAGTCCCAAAATGGACACCAAAAAATTAGAGAAATCATGAAACAATTAAATTTAGAACACTACCTTCAAAGAATTCACATGCCAGGCACTGCTCTAAGCATGTTAAATGTATTATAACTCACGAAAGCCTCATAAAGTCCAAAACTACTATTACTATTTCAGTTTGAAAGATGAGGAGCCTGAGATGCAGGAAACTGTGAAAGACACCAGAGCTACTGGAAACAGTGCAGAGTGCCTTCCACGAGGCCCATAAAATCTCTCTCTTCCTAGTAGATGAATTCTGCCCCTTTACCTGGCCTTCCAATTTGCCCATACGTTGGCCCTCCTGGCCTACCTGATCATCTGCCTCCACCAACATGAATCACAGGTCTCAGTCAGGGTGTTTCTTCACCACGTCCCCACCTCTCCTCCTAACCTTCAGACACCTGGGGCTCCTTCCTGTGTTCATTCAATCAAATACCTACTCCGTTCAAGTTGTGCACACACAGAGATGAATGAGACAACGCCCTTACACTGAAGGATGGGGAGAGAGAAACTTCCACACTACAGCACAGAAAAGGCGCTGCTCAGAATGCACAGACGCTGCGGGGTGGAGGGGTGGCCCTCGGGCTGCCTCCCACACTGTGGGCACAGATCACCGGAGAAGGTGAGCGCCACTGCGCTGCTCCCAGAAGTCTTCTCTAAGACTCCTCTCCAAAGCTTAGCTCCCCAACGAAGGTAATATGCTCTAATACTTCTCCTTCCCTTCAGTTATTCCTGCCCTGGAAGGGTGGCTCAACTGGTTGGAGCATCGTTCCACGCACCAAAAGGATGCAGGTTCAATTCCCAGTTGGGGCGCGTGACAGGAGCAACCAATCGATGTTTCTCACATCAATGTTTCTGTCTCCCTAAAATCAGTAAACATATCCTCAGGTGAGGATTAAAAAAATAACAATTAAAAAATAAATAAATAATTCTTCCTGCTCATACTGAGGGGTTCTAAATCTATGCTACACGTTAGAACGACCTGGAGACCAGCAGAGGAAAGCACTGCCCTGTGGCAGCCGCAGCCAGAGTCACTGCAGACACTGACACAGATACACAGACACCTCCACAAGCTGAGAGAGAGGAAGATGAACTTGGCTTCTCACCTCGTCTCCAGCCAGTGCCTCCCACTGGCAGAGACCCAAAAGAAGCAATGTGGCCGGGAACTGGGAAAGGCAGTTTGCAAAAGCCATCACTGCGGTCTGTGCTATGGCACAGCATGCAGGAAGTGGGGAGGAGGCGGATGTGAGTGAGGAGGACAAGTTTCAAATCTCAAGGCCAGCCTTCTGTTTCACTCCAGATCACCCAGCCCCAAGAAGAGGGGGCTGGTGCGAACACCAATGATTCTGATTCCTTTGAGACCTGGAGATGTTTTCTGTCTGCTTCTTTCAGCTTATTGGACACAGTATTGATGCTATTATGGATCTTGGCTACTCAAGACAGTTACTGACTTCCAGTCAACACGGAGGCATAGGTAAACATGGCTTGCCTCCTTACACATCCACAGCAAAAATTTCAAATAAACGACAAAACAATTATTATCCAGAAAAGTCAAAAAATCAAGCTGTATGGAAGTCCGACAACCAAGGAACCACAGCAGTCACATTCATCCAGACGGGTTGGAGGGGTGGAGAGGTGTGGAATGATGGTCCCACGTGTGCTGGATAAAAATCAGGAGGGATACCTTGGGAATGAGAGATCCCAGCCTCACACCAGACCACCCAGCCCAGGGTTCCACTGCCAGGAAAGTAAGTCCTCATAACTTCTGGCTGTAAAACCCAGAGGGAGTTGGGGCGGCGGAAGAAACTGTGGGATTCTCAGGAGCCTCCTCTGAAAGGGTCCACAACTGACTTAGGACTCAGGCAGACTCACTCACTCTGGGCTCCAGCACCGGGGCAGCAGCTGGAAGTGCACCAGTGGCATACAGGGAGAAATTGAAATATCTGGCATCAGGGTGAGTGACAGGGGCCAGCTTCCTCCCAGACAAAACTCCAGAGGCCAGGCAGTGGCAATGTCCTCTCTCTGAGTCCTCCCCTCCACAGAGCCACAGAGCAGCAGCACCATATCAGACACTCCATCAGCCTGGTTCCCAGGGGTTGCCCCGCCCTGGCAATTACCTAAGGCTCTACCCCCTCCAACCTACCCCTGCAGTTTTCTACAACAGGCTAAGCTACTAAGACAGGAAGTCAAAACACCTCTACCTGATACATAGTAACACAGGGAGGCTGCCAAATTAGGAGACAAAGAAATATGATCCAAATGAAAGAACAGAACAAAACTCCAGAAAAAGAACTAAATGAAATGGAGATAAACAAATCTATCATATGCCGAGTTCAAAACACTGGTTATTAGGATGCTCAAGGAACTCAACTGGGTACTTCAAAAGCATAAAAAATGCCCAGGCAGAAATGAAGGTTACACTAAGCAAAATAAAGAAAAATTTACAGGGAATCATCAGTGGAGTGGATGAAGCCAAGAATCAAATCAATGATTTGAAACATAAGAAAGAAAAAAAGCATTTAATCAGAACAGCAAAAAGAAAAAATAATTTTAAAAAATGAGGATAGGTTAAAGAACCTCTGGGACAACTTCAAACGCACCAACATTCAAATCACAGGGGTGCTGGAAGGAGAAGAGAAAGAGCAAGAAATTGAAAACTTATTTGAAAAAAACAATGAAAGAAAACTTCCCTAATTAGGTGAAGGAAATAGACATAAAGTCCAGGAGGCAGAGAGAACCCCAAACAAGATGAATGCAAAGAGACCCACACCAAGACATATCATCATTAAAATGCCAAAGGTTAAAGATAAAAAGAGAATCTTAAAAGCAGCAAGAGAAAAGCAGAGGGTTACCTACAAAGGAGTTCCCTTTGTAAGGGAAATAAGACTGTCAGCTAATTTCTCAAAAGAAACTTTACAGGCTAGAAAGGACTGGCAAGAAGTATTCAAAGTCATGAAAAGCAAGGCCCTACAACCTAGATGACTCTATCCAGCAAAGCTGTCAGTTAGAATGGAAGGGCAGACAAAGTGCTTCCCGGACAAGGTAAAGCTAAAGGAGTTCACCATCACAAAGCCATTATTGTATTAAGTGTTAAAGGGACTTACTGAAGAAAAAGAACAAGATCAAAACTATGAACATTAAAATGGCAATAAATCCACAACTATCAACACTGAATCTAAAAAACAAACTAAGCAAACAAGCAGAACAGAAACAGAATCATAGATATGGAGGGTTATTAGTTGGGAGGGGAAGGAGAAGAATGGGAG
Source organism: Tonatia bakeri (assembly GCA_004024845.1). Taxonomy (NCBI): domain Eukaryota; kingdom Metazoa; phylum Chordata; class Mammalia; order Chiroptera; family Phyllostomidae; genus Tonatia; species Tonatia bakeri. Next base: position 28,181 of record PVIA01004514.1, read on the forward strand.
AAAAGGTACAGGGATTAGGAGCACACATTGAAAGGGAGACACAGAACAGGTGGGGGGATGTTAAGAACAGAATAGGAAATGGAGTAGACAAAGAACTTATATGCATGACCCATGGACATGGACTAAGGAGGGAACTGCCTGAGGGAATGGGGGTACCGGGTGGAGCGGGGCAAAGAATGAAAAATTGGGACAAGTGTAATAGCATAATAAAAATATGTTTTAAAAGTAAAAATATATATTTAAAAATTAAATTTAAAAAAAATTTTTAAAGAAGAATCTGGAGACCTGGCTCCTCAGACCAGTCAGACAGGATTCTCACCCTCTTCCCTGCATTGACATTTTTAGTCATTCCAAAATTGATTTAAATAGCAGCAGAGGTAAGAACCTCTGCTCCATACACACCATCCAGCCCATGAGTATATATTTGGTGCTGCCAATTATTTTATCCTACCATCTCCACTAAACTGTCGACAACCTGAGGGCAGCTTTTTAACAGCCCCGTCTCTTCCCTACCGAACAGCACAGGGCTGAGCACTAACAGCTGACAGAATGCCTGGCATCCTCTGAAAACATACTCAGTGCAGAACACGACACTGAAGTCAGGATGCTAAGGAGCTGCTACGACGAGCATGAGACGCAAGAACCAGAAACCACAGGTGCAGAGAGGTTTTAGAAAATTGGGTGGGCAAAAAATAAAAGTACAACATCATAGGAAAATGATCTTTAAAGAAAAGAATTTTTAACCAACCAAGAAGCCCCTCGTTCGTCATTACTTACTGGTAACCCAGGAAACACGGAGCCCTGAGCCCGAAGCCCAGGGAAGGTCCCTGGTAACAGTAAGCAGAACTGCAACGTGGCAGGCGAGTGCTCCAGCGGAAGAAATACAGACAGCTACGAGCTAGCACCAGAGACGCACGTGACCTCATCACGCATTTCATTCCCCTGGGCATGTTTAGCCCTTCAGCTGAGAACCAGAGTTGGGCTGCCATCCACTTTAAAATTCTGTACAGGTGACCAATTATTTTTATTTGATCATTATTCTGAGGAAAAGAATATATCAACTGCTGACATAAACATTCCACTCTGGATGACATGTTCAACCCTCTACATAACGTAACAAGGTGACTTCCCAGTATAAATGTATCATATGAATCTGGGCAACATTTCCCCTTGATAGTAGGTTTGATGGCAGCCTCAGACCTTGGGGTGTAAAAGATGAGATTCTAGAATCACTGCCTGTAAGATTCAACAACCCTGGAGTTTCAGCCCAAACACAGTACCTGTGGCCCACCGTTGTCATAGCTAAGGCCAGATAACAGCCAATGGGCATGCCCGCTTTAACAGCCTTCAGGAGGGGATGAAATGTGGGTGACTCTGTCATGTCCGGCACAGCGCTGGAGAAAGGAACAGTTGGACAATTCTGCTGTATTCTGTAGTCATTTTTATGCAGTTTTAACCTCAAGATCAAGTTCCAGGCCCACTGGTTAAATGAGGTCTCAGGTGTCTCTCCGTATCGAACAATACTGGCCAAGTAGGAAACCTGAAACAATTATTTATTTTAAACCACACTGGTCACACACACATTAAATCAGTAAGCTCACCTACCCATCTCTGTCTGTGATCAGCAAAGCCCCAGAAAGAAAGGACATTTTACCTACTGGTATTCTGTGTTTGTGACACTAAATCAAAGCAATTTCTCAAAGTGACCACTTCTGCTTACCTGCTAGTCATTCTATGAACTTGATCTGAGTCAGCTCAAGTAATAGAGTAATAATACAAAAGTTATTGTGCAAACAGCAGTGTACTGGTAAATAAATTTAACCCGTTGGAGAGTGGGAGAAGCTCATTCCCACCATTCGTCAATTTTGGTGGACTAAAAAAAAAAATCCCCACCATGGTCTATTTCAAGCTACCAATAGATCACCCTGGCTGGCAGAGTTCCTGAAAAGTCTCACTCAGTTCTCCTGAGCTGGGGCGAGCCGGCTCCAGCACACCACTGCCACGCAACTCCAAATCCGAGGTATTAAAGTGGTCACGTGTGGACTTCTTAAAGAAAAATGCTTATCCAACCACAGAGTAAATACTGTAACTTGACCTACCCAGGCTATTTATAACAAAGATGTATGTCCTCAATACACAGAGATGGAAATACCTGCTTCATGCTTTCGGAAAGAAGCCCAGCATACGGCTTCTGTGCGAGGTATTTCTGGTATGCTTCAAGAACTGTTAAAGCCACTTCAGCGTGGACTGCTTGATCCAGGTGAAGGGTACCCTATTAGAGAGAAAATTAATCACAAATGTGCAATCTTGATTTTCTTAATATACATATCCCTTTGAACCAAAGGACTAGCCAGAAGAGTGAAAAAGAATCTTGGATGTAGAAGCTAAATTTTCCAAAAAACACGTTCCCTAACTATTGTTATAAACTAGCAACAGGAAAAAAAAATTAAAATCTTCTTTTAAAGAACCGTTACGCTATACCTAGATAGATTTAGATCTGAATCATCCTAGGCCCCAGCCATAAAAGGTATTTTTGAGTGTAGTCTTCTTCCCCTTCCTAGAATCTCTATGAACTTGTAAGTTTAAGGGCATAACCGCAAACCAGGAATATGTTTAATTATTATTAAATAGGAAGAGATTTAATAAATTAAGACTATATTCCCTTTTCTTATAATATCAGCATTGGAAATGTAAAAAATACTCAACAACACAGGCAAGATATTCAGAAGCCTGAAGCGGTCTATCAAATTTCCCACCCAGTCTTCCTCTGCAGCCTGAAGAAATATATTCATTAACTCCCTCCTAGAAGACGGCCTTTCTAACTCTGACAAAGGACCACGGAGACTCTCCCAGGGGGATCTCCACACGGCTGAGAGAAGGGGGGCAGGGGAATGTGAAGGTGGAGAGCAGCCCCCTGCAGCGCTCACCCACCAGCACTTGAGAGAAGGCAGGCCCAGACGAACCCGTGGGCAGTCCCATGTGGTCAGGGTCGCCCTAAGGGAAAGCTCCCGGCCTTCAGCGTCCTCATCTGCACAATGGGCGTTGTGCTCCTGCAAATCACTGACCATGGCTAGGAGGACCAGTGACCTGCTCAGAACAAAACCTGGCAGACAGCCAGAGAGGGCTGAGTTCTCTCCTACTGTCCCTTTAAAATGCTTAAATATTTTGACCAAGGAGGACAACTACTAAGGCATAGAGTGAAGAGACAAGAAGGGTTTAACAGTCAAAATCCCTGACCTGACACTTTGGAGACATATGATAAATAGTAGCAAGCCCTTAAAAATAATAAATTACTATTAATGAAAACTACCACCGAGTACTTAATGTGTGTCAAAAACTGTCCTGTTTTACCACGTCCTCAGCCACAGAATCCTTACATCAAGCCTGTAATGTCAGCTTATCTGTACTGATGCTTAGAGATGAGCAACTAAGGCCCAAAGAGTACAAGAAGCTTGCTCAGGGTCACAGAGCCAGGAGGTGGCAGAGTGCGGATCAGAACCCAGGCAGGCTGGCTCACACTCTTTACCAATGCCCAGCGTTTCAGAAGACCAATCTGAAATAACATGCAAAACAAAATGCAGGAGGAGGAGGGACCAGAGGCAGCAGAGGCAATTAGGAGGAACTGCAGTAAAAAAGCCAGTGAGAAAACAACAGATACAAATGGTCCAAAGAAAAAGGGAAGAATTTTCAATGTGGACCCATTTATCTTCATTCAGAGGATGTTCCCTCTACAAAACAGAAATAAAGAGGAGATCCTAAACTCTGACACAGTTGAAAGAATCTGCAGACCTTGCGGATAGTATTTGGAAATGTTAATGTTTTGAGAAAACGTTTCTTTGAAATGGATGTGTGTAGAACCTCCAGTTTCTAGAGCCTCGAGAAGTTTTAAAGCCTACAACACCTGACTGTTTGGTCAGGGGCACTGACCTCTTTTCCCTCAGATCGTCACATAAAAAATGACAACACCCACAATAGCCATCCGGTGTGAACAAATTAAAATTATACCTATATTTTTGGTCAGATCGGCAAAAGACATATTTTTGGTGTGCCACAGGAGTTTAGTAATTAGTTTGCGTGCCATGAGATAAAAAAGGCTGAAGATCACTGGAGAATGGTTTAAACACATACCTGTTCATCGAATCCCCAATTCAGTCCTTCCAGAATAATACAGGCCAACTTGTTCTTCACCATGGTCAGGTTGTAGTTCAACAGCCAATCCCGAATCACAGCTATCTCGGAGGCAGAAGGCCGCCAAAGATACAAAGGCAGTTCTTTAAACAAGTATAAAGACACCTTATTAAAAAGAAAATGATAATAATTAAAATAAAAAACTTAGAAACAATCCTGTATCATTATAACACATTATTAAACTGTTTGCGAAATTTTTTCTCCAAAAGGAAGAATTTTGTTTGACTTTTAGACGAGTGAAATGGACGACCAAATCAAATGAATATTAAAATGGACACATCTAACATAAAATAATACTGAATGTGAACTGTAATTGAAAATAAAATAAAAATAAAAATGATACACTGAAAGCACATGTTGCAATACTTCATAAAGGTCAAATTTTTTTCAATATGTAAATTGGAATAATCCCTCTAAAGAACACCATCATATTAAAGACTCAGATTTAACATCAGAATAAATGTGAAGGTTCTCCACCTTTGCATTACTTTACAAAAAGGTCTAGCACCTTAAAAAATTATTTCTTCTGTGGTATTTAAAAAATATTTCCATTAGCTCCAAAACAGGCTGGGAGAAGCAGCCGGAAGAGGACAGAGCAGAAGACGAAACAGGGTCGACGGAGAGTTGGTAGCTGTCGACACTGGACGGTGGGCACGTGGTCCTTCAGAACACGAAAGAGGTGGGGATGCCTCCCCACTACTGTAGTAAATATAACCTTAAAACCAACACCTCACAGAGGCGTGAGGAAAAAAAATTACAGATTAACATCCCTCATGAATATATGTGTAAAAATCCTCAACAAGAAATATTATCGCATTGAATCTAGCAGTACGCAGAAAGACTAATACACCATACCAGGAGGTTTTTACTCCAGAAACAATGATGATTCAACATTTGAAAAGTAGTCAATGTAATTCACCACATTAACAGAAAAAAGGCTAAAGTCGTAAGATTATCTCAATGAATGCAAAAACAAAAAAGCAACTGAATAACTGCTCATGAAAAAACTCAGCAAACTAGAAACAAACTTTCTCAGCCTAACACAGAGCATCAGTGAAAAACCTACAACTAACACACTCAGCAGCGAACTTCCGAGCACTTTCCTCTGTGAGAGGGAAGAGGGGGGAATGTCCACTCTCACCGCTTCGTTCAATACTGTAATAAAAAACACAGCCAACGCAGTGAGACGAGAAAAAGAAGTTAAAGGCCTAAAAATTAAGGGGAAAAAATCCTAATAAGAACTCTCAACAAAACAGAATTTAAATAGATATTTTAAGTATATAGTCACGTTTCCTCCAGAAGCACCAGCAAGTTCAGAGTACAAAGAAACTACACGTATGAACAGAAAGGTGGTGGCACCTTGTAGACGTGCTTTAAAAACATTGTGGTTCCAATGTTTACACTTCAAGTTAAGCATGTCTCTGGGGACACTTTACTACTAGAAATATCATGACCAAATTAAAACCGTAAGTGTGGCCAAACCCTGCAAAACACTTGAGGGAAAAAGGCCATGGGCTCAACCAAACTGAGGGGATCGTATGACCCACTACAGGTATCTCTGGCATTCTCAGAAAAGGGGCAACCAAATCACCCTCCTGTACTGCAGATAAGGGGCCTTTCCTCTCAATATAGTCACATCACAGTGGAACGCAATGCACGCGGAGTTCCATGTACTACCGCACTGCCACTTTGGAGAACAGTAAAAAATACAAAAATTAAAAATAGAATTACCTTATGATCCCACAATTCTACTTATGGGTACACACCCAGAAGAAATTAAAACAAGGTCTCAAAGAGATATCTGTACATTCACGTTCTTTGCGGAGTTACTCACAAGAACCAGAAGGTAAAAGCAACCCGTGGCCACCAACACATGAACGGATAAACCAAATGTGGTATATACATACAACAGATTTTGTTCATTCAGGCTTGAAAAGGAAGTTCTGATACACGCTATAATATATAAGAACCTTGAAAACAGTGTGCTACATGGAATAAGTCAGCCATAATAAGACATATACTGTATGGTTTCACTTACATGAGGTACCTAGAACTCACAGAGACAGAGTAGAACGCTGGTTGCCAGGGGCTCCACTAGACAGTGCAGGGAGGAGGGAATGGGGAGTCACTATTTACCAGGCATAGTTTGGCAAGATGTACGAGTTCCGTGGGTGGATGGATGGATGGCGGGATGGCAGGGAGCAAAACCATGTGAGTGCGCTCAGTGGGCTGAACTGCACACTTAAAAATGGTTAAGATGGTATATTGTATGATGCATATAATTTACCACTATTGAAGATTTTTCATATAAAAAAGTACCATGTACTTTTCCAAAGAAAGGGTGATATATTATTTAGCCTTCATTTAGGCAAAAAAGCCTCATAAACCAATGTTTCATTGGAATCTGCCCACTTATGAATGTGAGGAAGTAATACTAGTTCTCAGTCATCTGTCCTGCAGTGACTGTAAGATGGAAAGCCCTCTGTAAATAGAAGCCCACAGACAAATACTATTAAACATGTCTCTCAAAGTTATGACACACGACAATCTGTCATTAGAAAAGCTCACACATGCCCTGGCTGGTGTAGCTCAGTGGATTGAGCACGGGCTGCGAACCAGGCATCGCAGGTTCGATTCCCAGTCAGGGCACATGCCTAGGTTGCAGGCCATGTACCCCAGCAACCACACACTGATGTTTCTCTCTCTCTCTCTCTCTCTCTCTCTCTCTCTCTCTCTCTCTCCCCCCTTCCCTCTCTAAAAAAATAAATAAAATCTTTAAAAAAAAAAAAGAAAAGCTCACACATTACAGCCTTATCACAGATGGTGAAGAAAACCTTCATGAAGTGTATGCTTTAAAATGTTACACGCATGCAATGGAATACTATTTGGCCATAAAAAAGAATGAAGCGAAGCCCCTGCCATGACGTGGATGAACCTGGAGAACATGCTAAGGAAAGATGCCGGTCACAAATACCACATATTATACAATTCCATTTATGTGAAATGTGCAGAATAGCTACATCTATAGCAAGAGAGTAGAACCGTGGTTGGTTAGGGCTGGAGGAATGGAATGATTGAGTTTAACAGTAAACAGGCATGGGGCTGCTTTTTGACATGATAAAAACATTCTAAAATCGACAGTGGTGATGGTTGTACATTTCTGTGAAAATACTAAAAAACACTGACTTGTCATTCTAAATAGATGAACTGTATGGTATACGAATTACATCAATTGAGCTTTACTGAAAACTACATAAAGTTACAAAAGTGACTGTGACAAACGACAGAAATAAACTCTACGTGTCTTGCTCAACTTCAACTACTGCTTTTAATTTTGCTTTTGACTAATTTAAATAGTGCCTTGTTTCTTAATCAGAGTTGTTTCTTCCAAGGATAAAATATGAGATTATGAAAGCCAAGTAAAATTATGAAATAAAAACTGTTAATAAAAAATAGGCTTATAGTTAATTATTTGAAGTGAAAACCTGTTATTTCGGAGGCAGAAAGGTCACTTTGAGGAGACTCAAGAACACCCATCCCAGCCTTCACAAGCAGCAGCTAGCCCCAGCAGGCACGTGAACGGTCCCGGCAGAGCCCAGGACACAGCAAGTGCCCTCCTCACCCCGCTGTGCCCGTGAGTGAGTCACTCCCAACAGCCGCACCACTTCTCCCACTGCTGCGTTCCTCCAGGATTTAGAAGAGGAAAAGGCAACACGAGTAAACAGATAAACAAAAGCAGTGTTCTTACCATTCCGACCTGGTCGATGGTGTCTTGAACTCTATCCAAGAGGACAGAAATTATCTCAGGGTGAACAGCTGTGATACCCGCTAAAAGCTCTCGACCCACCTTTGAAAAAGTCTCTCTGGTGGACAGGGTAACATAAGATACCTAAATGCAGGAGGGGGTGGAAACAGAACCTTTAATACCAATTATCAGACAAAACACATTTCTGTAATTCACTTAGGATGTTTTCAAGTGAAGTAGAAAGACACAGCCTTAGTTCACATAATGTTCAAAAAGATCTCAGAGCTTCTAAGAACCAAGTGTCTACCCTGAGGCTGGGAGGTGGGAGGAGAGGGAATGGAGAGGAAGGGTGACTGTAACAATGACTTAAGAGCTGGTTTCAGAAAGTATATCCTGATGTAGCAATAAAATAGTTCCTTCAGAGTTAACACTTTTCAAAACTTGAGGAAATCACTAAAACGGCAAAAATCAGAATGCATTTCATAGGACTACACATTGTCTCCTACAAAATAACTACAAGAGCTCCTAAAACACCAATGTTTACCAGTTCCTCTTGAACAGTGTCTTCCAAACTATAGGTGACAATCCATTGGTGCCAATGGCGAACATCATTTTTTAAATACAATGGAATAGAACAGAAATATAATAGTAGAATAAAACAGAACACAAAAATGTAAGAGTGCATCCACCTAAAATTAAGTATTGCTTTAATTTCACTCAAGTACTTCTACACATGCACACACAGCATCAGAATGTAATTTTCACTGTGAGTGCTGGTTAGATCTTGAAACATTATTCAAGAACATAAAGATTACTTTAGGGTCTGGAGAATGCCAAGATCCAGTGATCAAGCAATTTCAATGTGCAGCAATTTTTTCACCACGTGGACATAGTCTGGAATTGCAGATACTTCCAGGCCTTAGCCTCATGCATGGTTAAGTATACAAGTACAAGAACAGCTTGACAGAGTACTAAATCCTGGAAAAGAACTCATCCAGTATGCCATTCTCAAATCGGAGTATTGGGTAGAGGATAATAAACTCACAGAATCTTCTTGGAACATACTTTTACTTGAGTTTACTTGTACAGTTTAGAGGAAATACTTATTTTTGAAGATAAGTAGGTAACAACCTAAATTGAAAATGTACATGGTTTTTTCATTTTTTTCATATACACAAAACTGCAATAAAAGTTTTAGTACCCATTTTGGGTTATGCCCCTAGACACTTCGGGGTCCAAAGTTCACTCCCCTCCACTGTTAGGGATGGCTCAGTGAAAAAGTGAAGAAAATGAGAACCTCCTCCCAGCCTGTCATTTTACGGATGAGGACACTGAAGCCCAGAGCAGTAAGGTATCTTTTCTGATGTGAGATGGGCAATTAGGAGCACATTTCAAGTAAACTCAGGCCTTCAGACTCCAGGTTCAGTCTTCTTTCTGCCATCTCATTTAAACTGACTTAACAGCCAGCCTTCCACATCACTGGCAGGGTCAGAGGGGGAGGGCGGAGACAACAACAGACAGTATAAAAACCACGAGGGTCAGGCTGTGTCACATGGTCTATTCCTTACCATAAGTCATGTACCACATGTCAGGAAGTAGGAGGGGAAATGGAATGGGCATGATCTGCATTTTCAATACTCCTAATAGCAAAATGATGTTCCATCAAGCATCTGCTCCCAATGAGTGCAAACAGTATATAATAGTCACTTTTACTTTTCTAAAGCAATTCCAAAACAAGCAGTGAGTGGACAATCCAAAAGAAAATATTTTTTAGCTGACTTCTAAAACTTAATATTCTAACCTCATATATCTCCAGAACAATAATTTTTACGAAGTCTTCATCCACACTGGCTCTTCTGGCCTGAGCCATCTGAGCAAACGTGGTCAGAAGGCAAATCTCTTCCGAGCTATTCATGGAGGAAAGACACTTCTCGAAGGTCACAAAATGTTCTGGGTCTGCGGGTTCACACCAAGAAAATTAAAATGGGGAATGAGTAAATATATATATCACTTTAATTACTCTTCCAGAGAGAAAGATACGAAATCAAAAGACATTCAGAAATACTTACGGATACAAAAGTTCTTTCTTGAAGTTACTCAGTGTTCCTGAGTCTCTCCTGTGTACACAGGAGGTGTACATGTTATGAAACTTTTGAGTGGATTTCTACAGACCCCAAGAAGAAAGCTGGACCTGATAAAATCCCAACTTTAAATAAAATGTAGCCTCAGGTGACATTTCACATCCCCAAGCCTCAGTTTCCTCGTCTGTCTCCAAAGGAATTTAAGATTAAATGACACTTCACTAGTAAAGTGCTTTGTCAACTGCAAAGCACTAGCACTGCCACTGGGTGAGACATCTTCAAAGGCAGACTTAAAGCTACTTGGGCCAGGCAAATGAGTGACAGGCCTGCTAATGAAAACCACTAAGACTGGCAAACTACTCTGCACAAGTACAGCATTCCAAACAAAAGTGATTCTATTATAAAGGAAAATTTGGGACAAGAAATTAATTGTAACAGTAACTGAAATACTAATGAAATGTGACACAGTTGCCTATTTCTCAGAGGATGTCATGTAAGCAACATTACATTTTGTCACTAGGGGGCAGTACTGATCAACAGCTTTGCAATACATGACAGAAAATTAATGCTTCAAAGGCAAGTAGAGGAATGAAAAAAAAAAGTCTGTTTAGAAAATATATACCCTTGATAGAATTTTTCACAGTAAGATAGCAACAAGCCAACAATGCTTTTCATATGTCTACACACTTGAGAAAACGGTAGTATATTAAATTTCCTGTATCTTCAAAATAACTCCAAGAACTTATCAACCCAATTTTCATTTCCTATCTGCAAAATGGGTTTACCATAGAAATAACTGGCCAGAGCATTTCTGAATTAATGAAAATTGGAATTATATTCTAATAAGTCAAAAACCACGAAGCAGTCTCTCAAATTCCAAAATCATGACACAAATACACTGAAGTAAAACACCCTGAGCCCTTCCAAGGGTAAAGAGAAGAAAGCGACACAGAGGACAGGCACAGGGGCATCTGCGGCGGCGAGGCTGTACCTTGGAGGTGCTTCTTGCACTCGGCGGGCGGGAGGGCGGTGCAGAGAGTCTCCAGGTTCACCCTCTCCACCTGGTGCATGAGGTAGAAGAGCTTCCAGAGCATCTGGACGGACAGTGTTCCAAAAGGCATTTCCGACATAAACAGCCAAATGCCAAGTCTGCATGTTTTAAAAAGGGCAGGAAGCATTTTATTATATTATCAGTCAACCTCACCACACTGAGAAAGAAAGCTGACGAACATTCAGCTCTAACTATTAGACCATTAGAGCATTCAGCTCTAATTATTTTTTAAGAAAAAAATAATTCTTAAATCATACTGCAGCGATTTTTCTAACATGTCTCGGTCATAAACACCTGAGGACAGATAACAGTAACGGGAAGTACAAAGCACTTAGTTTATGCCAGGCACTGTTCTAATCACTGCTTCATGTCTATATCCCCCCTCATTCCATCCTCACTAAATGCAAGGCAACTACTACGGCTGATACTATCCCGATTCACACACGAGGCTGCTGAGGCACAGAAGGGGTGCCAGGAAGAGGCAAAGCTGGGTTCTAAACCAAAGATTCTTTTAAGACCCAAGTGACCAACAGACTGTGCAGATGTGCACGTGTATGCCTGTGCACGTGTATGTGCGCACATGTGGTGGGCGAGTGGGGAATCAGTGACTCCTCACTCACCCCAAGCGAAGCTCAAACTCCTCAGCCCTGCATTCAAAGGCTCCACACTACAGCTCAGACCTGTATTTCCAACCAGAGCCGTGTCTGCATTCAGATCAGACCACTCCTAGACAAGCCTGGAGAGAACCTCCGACCTCTAAGCCGTTGTCTCTCCATCTGTGAATCCCTCTCTGACTTCCGCCTCAGCACTATTGTAGAGGGCCATCCACACCTGACTTTGGCATTACCTTTCTCTATTGGTGGTTCTCACACAGCAAGGGGAGGCAGAAAAATGACCTCCAGTCTTTGCAGAAAATGCAGATTACAAAAGCCAACCTACAGAAATCCTGATTTTGTAGGTCAAATTGGGTCCCAAGGACTTGTACATTTTAGTCACCCCAGGTGACTCAGACTCAAGTGGTCCTTAAACTATACAGTGAGAAACACCACAAGTTACTGTCATATAGGTATACACACTAGCCACAGCCACCTGAGTGCAGAAATCAGGCTTTGTTCCTCTGGGTACACACCGTACGTAACCTAGAGTCTTATATTTTAATTACCCAATACCTAAACCAGTACCTCAAAAACAATCAACATTCAATAAATGCTTGTAAAACTTTTATGCTATGTGAATTTCATCTCAAAAAAATCTAAATGAAACAGGGAGACTCTCAAAACTGTTGCTATATTTTGGGCAAAACTACAAACTGACCAATTAAAAATAAACAAATCTTATTAAGAGAAAAGACTACTAAGTTATACAGTGTATGCCTAACCCATGTCTATGGACCACCAGGTCGCTAGTGGCCCAAACTACCACTGCCCGGGACTCTGAAAAGCAACAGCTAGACTCCCAAGCAAGAGTGGAAAAAACTTCCCTAAAAGTTCAGGTGGTCCAGGCTTCTTAAACAATTACTGTAACATTCACACAGGTCTTGACCTTCTTATAGAAGGGATGCCAAAACAATCAGGGGAAGTGTGGAGACCTTGTTTTAGGCTATGAAGCCCCCTATACGGCAGACATGCAGCAAGTCTGGCCTAGGCTTTTGCTCTGTGTACTTTGATTTTGATTTGTTTTGTCTGGGGCGGAGGGGGGGGGCAGGGGGGGGCTAGTCAGAAATTTCCACTGGAGTGCCAAATAGATTCAAATTTCACAGCCTTAACTATGTGATTCTCATACAATTTCTTCCCTAAAATAAATTTCCGAAAATAAACTATACTCAAGAACAATAGTTTTCAACTTTTTAAAGTTTAAAACAATTACCGTATATGTGAATTATATACATACAGTGTTACAGGAGAGTTCACAGCTCAGAAAATAAGAGCTAGGAAGTTGTTGCACACTTGAAACTAATATAATGTTCAATGCAAACGGTAATTGAAAAATAAAGTTTAAAGTCCTTTTCCAAAAACAATGAGCTAGTGAGTAGGAAGTGACTGGCGTGAGAGCTCCCTGCGCAGCTAGGCGGGCGCAGGGCCCGGTGACAGGAGACGGACGAAGGAACGAAGACTCTTCCCGGCAGCGGGCCGGCTTCAGTGGGCAGGTGCTCCTGTGCTGACCCCGGCAGGGCTCCGCACAGGTTCCGTGGCACCTCGTGGAGCCACCAAGTTTCTGGGCAATACAGAATGCACAACAAGAGTCGTCTAATTTTTTTATTGCTTTTGGGAGGGGGAGAGAGAGAAAAACATCGCTTTGTTGCCCCACTTTTTTATGCATTCATTGGTTGTCTCTTGCATGTGCCATGATGGGGAATTAAACCTGTAACCCTTGGTATACTGGGATGATGCTCCAACCATCTGAGCTAGCCGGCCAGGACCAAAAGTAATCTAAAGATAAATTTCTAAGCCTAAGTTCTATTTATCTTAGACCCATACCTTCTGAATGCCTGAAAGTGATTAAAACTTAGTCAAGGAGTCTTGGTACTTCTCTGAGCAAGCAGGTAATCTAATCTTCATCTGAAACCACAAAAGAACCACCACTTACACATGAAAAATACTTTGTGGTTTAAAAAACAATTCCACATACTGCTGTAGCTCATCCCTGTGACACACTCAAGAGGTTGATGGGAGAGGTAGTATATGTTATCATCGTCTCTACTTTATAAATGGAGAGGGTGGGGCTTGCCCAGTGTACACAAAATAAATAAGAAGCTGAGGCTAAGGGGCCCAGGGTAGAAGTGTAGATAGCTCAGCTGGCATTTTGCTAGTGGAGCTTTGAGGGCTGGAGGATGGCCCTCATCTCCCAGCAGGGGGCACAATGACGCAAGAGGAACCCACTCCTACACTTGGCCAGAAGCTCAGGGTACAGGGTGCACTGCTGTGCCCCGGCCTCTGCCTCAAATGTAAACTAGGCTGGAAGAAGCAGCAAAGACAGTGTGGTCAGAAGACTGCATCCAGACAGCCAAGGCAGCGGACCAGGACCCACGACCATCCTGGGCCTTGAAGCCCCCACAGGAAGACAATCTGAACAACCAAGTAAGAAAATCACTTGTGACATGCACCGGGCACCTCCTCTGCCTCACTGCAGGCCCAGGAGCTGGGTGTGTGAGCCCCCCGCTCCAGGCTACCCCAAAAGTTCAGGTGTGCCAAAACTAGATCTCAGAACCCGGTTATTATAAAACTGACAGAAACCTGAGAGATCATTTCAGTCAACACTGTAGCTACGGGAACTAGAGCCCATGAGTTTGTGTGAGATAAGAAACAGATGAAATACACTAAGATATCACAAAAAAATCAACTTCAGTCGATACTTGCATGTCACTCTTTCTCACTAGCCTGGACCATTTCTCAACACGTATGGTCATACTTCTTACCTCTTGGCTCTCAGCACATGTAGGACAGTCCTCAGAAACAGCTCATCAAATTCAACCTGTAGTTTCTCCACGGAGTAGGGCTCCAGGGCCACCCCCACGCCTCGGTTGTGGTGCACATACTGTGCCCAATGGTCACTCACATAGCCGAGGGTCATCCTGAGCACGAGGAGAGACAATACAGCACCCTTCATTAGTGTGTTGCTCAGTGTCGGTGGCTTTATTTCTGTCTGAAGCATTCGCCTGTTCAACAGAGTTATTGAACACTACTATCTTCTAGGTTCTGAAGGGAATCAATAGGGACTGGGGGCCCTTACCTTCATGAAGCTTACACTTAGGGCAAACAGACAAACAAAATAAAGTAAAATGTATAGTGCGTTATGTGGTTATACGTGACACTGAGAAAAATGCACTGGAGAGAAGAAAGTTTCTTCAGCGTTGACAGGAGGAGAGTTGGCTGGGAGCAGGAAAGGTCTAACTGCAGAGGGCCGTGTGTGAGGTCACAGGAAGAAGTCATAAGGATATCTAAGGGAAGAGCTTCCAGGTAGAACAAACCACCAGTGTGAAGGCTGCAAGGTGTGTTCAGGATGTTGGAGACACAGCTGGCAGCCAGTGTGCTAAAGCGGAGTGAGTGAGCCGGGGACGGGCTGGAGAGCAAATCAGAAAAGGGACGAAAGCCAGATCATGAAGGGTCCTGGGGGCCACTGGGAAGACTCTGGCTTTTACTCTGAATGAGACTGGAAGCAGCAGGGGCTTGAGAGGGGAGTGACATGAGCTGACTCACTGTTTTCAGGGAACACTGGCAGTTGGGAGAATAAGGGGGCAGTGTGAAGCGGGTGCAAGGGCAAAGGCAGGATGGTCAGTGAGGAGGCCACTGTGACAATCAGGGAGAAATAACTAAGAATGAGCCAGGGTGGTAGCCGGGAAGGTGGTGAGAAGCTGGATTCTGGAAGCAGCCTGTTCCACTGACTCAAAAGGATGCATCTCTCTCCCGAGTTCTCTCTGCAACTGGAATGTAGGTTAAAACTGATGGCATGCCCCAATTTGGCAGCATTTTTTTCTGTCTGAGTGGCACACAAAATACATCTTCAGACTTGGTGGCATCTCAGATTTGATACAGATGGTGTTTGGAAGGCAAAGACAACAGAACTGGTTGCTCGATGGGATGCAGAATGGAAAAGAGAAAAGTCAGGGGTGACACCACGTGTTTTGGCCGAGCAACCAGAAGAATTAAGTTGCCACTGAGTGAAACTGAGAAGACTGTGGGAGGCGCAGTCTGGGAGGTGGGAAGGCTGGGTCTGCTTTGGGAATATTAAATTACCATGTTCACGAGTCACCCGACTGGAGGTACTGAGGTGGCAGCTAGATAAACAAGCTTATGACGGAGGTATAGACTGGAAATATCATTCTGAGAATTGTCACAGTGTTCAGGTGATATTTAAAGACATGAGAATGGATGAGAAAGAACCCAAGCAGCACGTTGGGATAAAGGGAAGAGGTCCCAGGACTGAGCCCTGAGCCCCTCTGACAACAAGAAGTGTGGGAGGTGAGAATGAAACCACCAAGGAGGCAGACAACGAAGAGCCCTTGAAATGTAGGAGAAGCCAGGAGAAAGGGGAAACCAAGCAAAGAAAATGCATGAGAAGGATCAACAATGAGAAAGGCTGCTGCATGACCACCGTGAACTACGTGAGTGCTGTAAAGCAGGATGGAGACTCAGAATCAGCCACGGGATTAGCAGCACCAAGTCCATTAATGACCTTCACTCTTTGGACCTGTCGGGGCAGTGCTGGGGGCAAGCCTGATTGTGCACAGTTCCAGTGAAAAAGGAGCAAAAACTGGAACCAACAGACGACCTGAGGAGGGGAACCTTGTGGAAAACTGTTCCACAACTGGAAGGGATGAGAAGAATGCGTGATAAAGCAAAGTAAGCAGACAGAAAACAAAAAAAGAATAAACACGATATACTACAATACTCAGTTACAAATATTTACACAGAAATCATATAGAGTGACTACTGTCCCAAAATGATGGTGACGGCAATGTCTTTCCGGCAGCGTTACTACAAGAACAGGCGAAGGCACAGACCCGGCAGCCGCTGCGTGCCTCAGCCCCACAGCATGTGTGTGAGCCTGAGGGCGGGTTTCACCTTACCAACAGGAGCAGAAAATGAGTGCTGGGACTTCTGATAGTAAGTAAATAAGAAATTACTCTCCAAGTCACCAACCCTCCCTCCTCCCACCATCTCATTTTAATTACCCTCTACTCAAGGTTTTCTCTAGACTTTAAAAAAGACCGGTGACCTTTTCAGGACATCTTATAATCATTTACCTAACTTGTTTAGATGTGTATTTATCATGCACATCTAAAATAAATTAATTAAAATCAAATGTAGGAAGGAAAATTTCTGTAGTTTTTTTTTTTTTTTTGGAGGAAAAGGAGGTTGGAAGAAATAATAGGGAATTATGTAGGGAATGACCCAGAGATAAAAGCTGATGATGCAAGAAAAGGATATAAAATTAATTCAATAAAAAGCAGTAGCTATTCTCAAAATTTATTCAAACTTGATAATAAAAACATAAACCTACTTTCCACTCAAATAAATCACATGCTTTCCCAGATCAAAAGAGTAGCAACTGATGAAATCTGTAGAGTTTTCTTTAAATATTTAACAGAAATTAGGATAAGAATAAATAAAAGAAAAAATGAAAAGCGTGACACAAAAGAGTTATTGCTGATTTTCCATAGCTAAGTGATGGACCCCAGGCAAAAGCTAGGAGATAGAAGAAAATAGAGAGCAAGGGAAGGGCGTTTTTCTTGGCCAAGTTCAGTTTCTCTGGCCGAGTTCAATCCAGCAGTTGCTTTGAGGATGCTGACTCCAAGAACAATTATCAAGCAAACCAGTAAAATTTGAGATAATTAACCAAATATTCTGACTGGAAGCATTTATATAATTTCCATCTAGCAGATGGTGAGAAAACCCAGTTCTTACTTGTATGATAAATTAAGACCTGAAGCATACACAGCAGTGTCCATAATCCCAATTACGCAGCATCTGTATCTGACCAGGGTCAAAGCAAAAAGAAACAATGTAGCAACAGCAGTTATTACCTCATCATGTAACCAATTCGCTTCACAAACTGCCTGTAGCGTGCTCTGTTAAAGGTTTCTAGCCCCACGGCCAGAAGTTCCACTAATGAGTTAGCAAAGGCAAAAATTTTCATCATCTCTTGAGGTCTTGTTGTTTCAGGTAAATAATCACCTGAAAGTTAAAATCAGAGAAAAGAAAAAAATTGTAATTACTATGGAAAAACACTGAAAGACACAGGTATGGATACCTCAATAAGGGAGCGAAGCCAAGACGGAGAAGAATTAACCATCCCCACTGCTCTGGCTCGCACGGCAATGGGAAATGGGAAACTCGAACGAAGCACACAATGCAAACTATGTAAGACAGGCAGCGTGCTCACTAGTCACCCTTTTTGCATTTAAACACTAATTGTAGGAATGACAAGCACAAGAGAAAGAAAGGAAGCCTTATCGCGATGTGATACAACCCCGTCTGCAGAGTACTGCTAGCACAGGGAACCTGAGCCAGGAGTCTGCACGAGGTGTAAGACTGGACGCTGAGTTGCTGTGTTTGAGCCTGCCAATACCACACTTTACGTATGACCCAAGAAATAAGTCTACCTTTTGCCTTAAACCCAAGAAGATGCTGAAAGAGTTCATGAAATGGGAACTGTGATAAAAGGATAACCAAGTCATCTTCATTAAGGAGACTCCAACTGGTTTCAGGGTCTTCATCCTAAAGGAAAAGATGCAAAATCATGTCCACTGATTCGATCAGGTCACACTGTGGTCGAGAGTTACAGAAACCGAATTATCAAAGGTCTCAGTGATACATGTGTGGTACTGTCACACGTATTCACGGACTTCTCTTCCAAGACAGAGAGTTACAGTGTCAGTTCCAGAGATGGGCCACAAATCCCCTGAAACTGTGAGCACAATTTCATGTGTATCTGGGTCACGTCCACTCTTCAGTAATAACTAACTGGAGAGAGAAATTCCTTACAGATACACTAACCCCTACAGCAGAAAGAAAAATCAATGAGGGTTATCTTGAGAAATTGGATTTTGACCATTAAATTTTGACCAAAAACAGAGAACCATCTTCTACCCTCCAAATGAGAAGATCTGGATAAGAAGTTTGTAAGAGGTAAGGCAGAACCCTGGCAGGCTCAGCTCTTTATTACACAGACTCAGAGAATCTGTGGGTGACAGCTCAAGCCCAGAAAATTGTTACTACAAAAAATACAACCCTAATACAAAGTTTATATAAACTATAAATATTTCCAGGTACTAAATGCTCCCAGCTCAAAGGGGAGATAGTCTAGAAAAGGGTGACAGCCTAGCACACGGGATCAGAGCAGAGGCTCCAGAGGCTCCACCATCTGATGATCTGAATGACTGGAATGATTTGGAACAAATTCTTCAACCCCCTGCACCTGTTTTCTCATCTGTAAAATGGGATCACAACAGTACTTGCTTCATGGGGTTGTTGGGAGAATTAAATGAGGTAATACGTGGAAAGTGCTTAAAACTCAAAAATGATTTATCAAAGTAACGCAGACATGATGAGTTACCTCTTCTCCTCCTTCATCTACCAGTGTCCACAACCCAGACGCAGGCCCCGAGGAAGATGGCTTCCCCTCACTGGGCTTCATGTGGCACAGGAACTCTGCTCGGTTTCTAAAGGACAAGCAAGACCACCCCAATCAAAATCACAGAAAGCCCACATGCGTGCATTCTGATCACCCCCTCACCCAGAAGAATCAGACATCGACTCAGTCTTCAAGTGGTTTAAGTTATTAAACAAAAAAGAACTGACTACAACTCAAGGAACCCAAAATCCCACTAATGTCGGTGCAGAGACCACAACCATTCTGCCAGCAGTGATGAAAGCAAAGGCAGAAAAGCAGTTGAACTAGCACCTCTCCTGCACGTAGTGGGACCTCAACACACACGGACTGCTGCAGCACCTTAATTAACTCCAACCAGGTTTTCAGTGTTGCCAGTGTAAAGGGAGGCATCGCTTTAAAAATCATGCTTTACTGAATAAAAAAGGACAATCCACAGGTAATGCAGAAGCTTGTTTGGGGCACAAAATACATCTAAATGCAAACACATTTTTAAGTCAAATCGTATCTATCCTTGTATCCAGAAAATGAAAGGAGGCAGGAAGAATTCCTGCCAGCCCTTTTCCCACACAGTGTTGGCTGGGTCTGGTGAGCAGGTGTGGCCAGAAGTTTCTTCTCTGAGGCCAACAGCTTGGTTCTCAGTCCCCTATTCCCACCTCTCTGGCCCGACCCTGAGAAATGGAATTCATCCATTCCTCCCTTCAACCAGGAGCTTTCTTCCATGACTTCCTGCTCCATAGCTCTAGTGCCCAGGACCTCCAGCCCTAAACTCCAAACGTCCACAGTATCTTCCACTTGCGTATCCACTTGCATACATACCTCAATGACCTCAAATTTTCCTCCTTACACAACAGCTTGCCCTTCTGTCTTTTCTGTCTGTTAGGGCTGCCAGTACTCTCTCTGTCACTGGGTCTATCTAATGCTTTCCTAAGATGACCATTAGCTTCCTCTCTTCCTCTTTCCCCCTCCTATTACCCCAACTCGGCTTGCAGGCAGACAGGCTTTCTGAGACTGAAAGCCAATGGCAGTAACACTGTCCAAGGTCACCTCGATACAGACTCTGCCTCTCCCCCAGTTAAGGAGGTGCTCTCTTGACACTGCATTGGGCTCCACAGCCAGGAGAGCCAGATGTCTATGACTGTAATTCAATTAAGCCAAAGTATACCTTCTGTCTCCTGTTGAGCCTAAAGCTGCTTAAATACAACTTTCATTTATGCTCAAAAACCCTCAACTACCACAAAGGAGTATCAAATCTAGATCCCTCTGTCTTAATGTGAGGGCCTTTTCTAGCCCAACTCACTCTATGCACCTCTATCACCATCTCTCACACACGCGGCCACGCTGTCCACTCACCTGCCCCTGCACAGCTATCCCACCTGTACACTGTGGGCCACTGCTCGCTGCTCTCCCCACTGCAGCGCCCCCACTCCTCTTCTCCTGCTGAAACCCATTCCGCCCTCCACACCCGCTCATCCGCTCGGAGCCGGGGCCGCTCCACGCTGCTCTCTTCATCTCATCACATCGACCGCAGCTGCATAATCAGCACTTTAATCTGTGTTTTTCCTCTGCCACTACTCTCTTCTTCTGAGAAACAGATTATCTTTTCTGCCTCTCTGCACAGTACCTTTCATAATAACATATATAACAGGAGAGGCAAACCCACCAAAAGGGGGACCCAGAAAGATTATATATAAGCTGTTAATAAGGTCACTTAGGGACAATGGGCAGTGAACCCAAAGAAAACCTGTGATGTGAAATTCTGGGATGCGGACACAGCCCTGAGCAGTTCTTTGGAAACAGACAGTTTAGGAAGCCAACCCTTGGAGAGAGAAAAGCATTTCAATTTCTACATCAAAAAGATCTTCCACACTTACTTGACAGGAGACATTAGTAGGGCAAGGGACTGCATAAAATGAAAGACCCCTGATGGGTTATTCAACACTTTGATCTGAAATCAGAGAAGGAAAAGGCATACTGTAGACAACCAACAACCTGAGTACCCACAATCTCAGTTCCCAAGAACTCTGAGAAGGGCGCTGTTAGGAAAACAAGATGGGACTGGCGCCTGACCAAGGGCGAGAACACCGCTCGTGGGCTCCCCGGCAGTGGTGAGTCGGCTGTGCTCCAGCAGCGGGGCGGCTGAGCAGTCTGTAATTACCTGTAACGCTATGGGCCAAAGCACAATACGCTTTTTTAATCCAAAGATGAGCAAAACAGAACAAAAATCCTCTTTCTGCCTAGAAAATCCAAACTTCTTGCCACTAGAAATACTAAAGAAAAGGTAATGTGAAGAACTTGGCATACACTTGGCTTCTACTCATCTGAGTGGTTGCTATTAGCAACAACACAACCTGAAGGCAAGAAGCAGAGAGAAACGCCTACAAACCACACAGTCAACCCCTGAGCTGACTGTGTGAGCGTTGATCACACAGACCTGGGTACGTGCCAGTGTCAATGAACTTGGAGATGCCGGTAGTTTCTGCTCTGCCTGTACCAACTGTGGTGTAAAGTGGGTCAACTCAGGGAGCTGTGTAGCCCTGGCCAGTGGGGCTCGGTTGGAGTGTTGCCCCATAAACCAAAAGGTCGTGGGTTTGATTCATGGTCAGGGCAACCGCCTGAGTGGTGTTTCAGTCCCCGGTCGGGGCACCTACTAAAGGCAACCAATTGATGTTTCTCTCCCTCCCTTCCCCTCTCTCTAAATCAATAAGCATGTTCCTCGGGTGAGAATAAAAAAAAAAAAAGAAATTTAAGGAGCTATGCTGAGTATTACAGAAAAAAGTCCTAGAGAGCCTTCCCACACAGAAACTTTACATAATTAAATACTATTGAACCAGCAAGGCAGACTGCTACTGACTGCTTCTGCAGTTCTACTTAATTTCATCACCTATGGGTGACCCAAGAACTTTCAGCATAAAAATCTCCTACAAATATATTCTGGATGTATTTTAAGAATTTTATTTTAAATATAAATATTTTTAACTAGCCTTTTTTAAAGCAATTTCTTCAGGAAAAATGTTTAGCAAAATTTCCTTCCCATACCCCTCAAAACCAGAAAGATATTCATCATACCTGTATAAAAGGAACAGCCCACTTACTAACACCGGCTGGGCATCGAAGAACATGGTTTAGCAGGAAGAGGTGATCTCCAGGACAGCCAACTCTCTGTAACACTGATACCTAAACAACAAGGGACACACAGTATCACTACTTAAAAAGAAGAATGTATCCAGGGGTCTAGTTAAGTCACTTATCTGATGTTTAAATACATGTGACCTTTCACAGAGTAACCAGACAGAAGATATACCACCGACAGATCGAGTTTCTACCACAGAGGCAGCCAGAGACTGATGAATCTATTAGTACTATGATAAAAATATCTTAAGTTGTTTCTCTGCAAAATTTTTACATGACAAATTATAAATCACTAACATTCCTGACCATTTGTGAATAGACAGAGGTCAAGTGTTTTAATCTCTTCTCATCTGCAACAGTTTCTCAGATCTGTCCTGAGCGAGCGCCCTTAAACCTCACCTGCGTTTGAGAACCCCAGCGTGACCCTAAAAAGGCGCCCAAGGCGGCCCCAGTAAAAACATAGCCACTAAGCAAACAGCCTTCCCTGTAACATACCTAACACCCTTCCTATGTTTTAAGCATGTTTTAAGCTTTTTAAAAGTATGACTAAGTGAAACATTAAATATAAGATGAAAGAAACATGGAAATTTTCTAGATAAGACACCTATCTTCTAAACATGAATCCAGTCTTAAATTTAGCAGGCTTCACGCAATTCCATTTCTTCCTAAGTTGAAGCCAGAAATCATTGAGCGTAAGGTTCATCAGAGAGAAGGAAAGGCCCTTTGTGTTTGATGACGCACCAGGCAAGCACAACTTGTCCCTGCAAGTCCTAATCAAAGACAGTGTCACTAACAAGGTAAATGAATTAGCTAAAGGAACTGTTGGAGAAAAACTGCAAAGAAGAAATAATTCTTAGGTCACCAGAGAAAGGAAAGAAGGACCACTGCATCTATTTCTACTTCCTTACCAACGTCTGCAGCCAGAGGAGAACGTCGTCCTGGAACTGAGCGTCCTCACTGGCTCTCCTGGTGAACGCGAACAGGACACTGATGCACTCCTTCAGCTGGCACAGGTCACAGGGGATGCTTGCTGCCTGTTTAGAAGCTATGAATTAAAGAGAGAATTAAATGAATCCCACATAAATGGTAGGGTTTTGAGGAGGGGGAATATTTATTATCTTCACTTTGAAACAGAACTCTTCAAAATATTTACTTTAGATAAAAATCCAGGAAGAAAAGCTATATCAAAAAAAAACTGAACTTCTATTAAATATGTAAACCAAAAAAGTATTTAACTTGGTGAAGTATTTCAAAGTAAGGGAAAATTAACTTCATTAAAATTTATCATTTATTTATCTCTGGCCCAGCCCCAGTTTTCTGATTAGTAATGAAAACAATGAGGGGGAGGACAGGATTTTTTTTACTTTAAATGATCCTAATCTCTCTCCCAGAAATAAAAAATGCATCATTCACGCTTTACACACAATACAATACAGCCTCATTTCTTAAAACCCCAAATAGGATGAAAGTTTCAAAACATTAGATCTGAAAATCTACATATAATAAAAACAGCCCCACAAACGGGACAAG
Organism: Tonatia bakeri; assembly: GCA_004024845.1. Classification (NCBI taxonomy): domain Eukaryota; kingdom Metazoa; phylum Chordata; class Mammalia; order Chiroptera; family Phyllostomidae; genus Tonatia; species Tonatia bakeri. The sequence continues at coordinate 52,017 of PVIA01004514.1, forward strand.
TAAAACTAAAGTGCAGGAGACAGAGGATCAAAAAGTACTGATTGCCAGTTTTACAACCAAAAAATCTATTTGGACCTGATTTGGTAACAAGCACATAAATTAGGACAATAAGGAACATTAAGGATAAAGAGTGAGCTTTCCAGCTTCCTAGAAAAGCAAAGGACGGTGGGGAAGGCAGACCTCACACTGCCTCTAAAAATGTTAGAAAGGCAGACCGCAATCCTGTGATGGGGAGGCGAGGCCAAACCACAAGCAAAACGTTACCTTGTAATACCGATCAGCGCACACTCAATTCAACCACAGCGTGCCCCTCAATTTTTTTTGCATTTCAGACTACAAGAGAGAGTGAGACTTCCATCACTTACACACCTCGGCCTTGCTGATGAATTGCTAAAGACCTCAGAACAGCCGAACTATTAAGCAAGGCATAGATGTAAGACTCCACTTGCAGCCTGGAGAGCACCGAAGTGTAAGAGTGCAGAGCCAGGGCCTGGTGGAGGTGCTCAGACTTGGCGTCAAACAGCTTCTTTAGCTCCTCCAGAGCATTTGCATTCATTTCTACTCTCTGGTAGCGATGATAGCCTGAAACTTTCACTTGATCTGCACAGATACCCTAGCAGTGGGAAAAAGGGGAAAATATGAAACCAGTTACTCTTTGCACTTAAAATAATCAGCAGCAGGCATACGAGGCATAGGCTCCAGTACCATCTTCAACATGCTTATAAACCACAGTGAGGGGGCCACAGTACCACAGAGAGAACAATCAAGTGTAGAATCAGGTGCCAAGGAGTATAGCGCCACGTAGTATAATGCCAATCACCAATGCATCACAAGATCAGAGAAGAGAAACCCTAATACGTAGGTGAAGAAAGATATAAATAATAGAGCCCTGACTGGTGTGACTCAGTGGACTGAGCATGGGCCTGGGAACCAAAGGGCTGCTGGTTCAATTCCCAGTCAGGGCACGTGCTTGGGTTGCAGGCCAGGTCCCCAGTAGGAGGTGTGCGAGAAGCAACCACATATTGATGTTTTTCTCCCTTTCTCTCTCCCTTCCCCTCTCTAAAAATAAATAAATACTTTTTTAAAAAAATAACAGAGCTTATCCCCAAGACTCTCATGATTGATGATCTTACCTTCTACTTTACAAACCCACCGAGGTCAATGTGATTGTCCCCTCAACTGCAAGGGACCTCAAAATATCTTTGTGCTTTCCCTCATTCTTTGTGATTTTGCTCAAAACAAATAAAGTCCTCTCCTCTCCTCTCCAATACTAACACTGCCAGCTGTGCTCTTGATTCTAACTTTTTTTTTTAATTCCAGGGTGAAAGAGGAAGGGAGAGAAAAACGATATAAGAGAAATATTAATTGGCTGCCTTCTGACCGGGGACTGAACCCACAACCTAGGCATGTACCCTGACGGGGAATTTAACCCACAACCCACCCTCTAGTCCAAGGGACGCTGCTCCAACCAACCGAGACTAACCTCTCTTTCTCAGTACCTGCAAATGTTTCTCTCTCCAGACTCCTTCCTACCTACAGAGAGAGGTAACACAAGTACCCCAGTGAACAAGGATCAGGGCTGGGGGAAAGAATCAGGTTTCTCCCTGGTACCTCCTCAAGCCTCCTTCAATGTCAAGCTTGTCCAGAGTGGCATTCTCCTCCCTGCCATCCCTTCCAGGCCACTATGAAATGGCTTTCCTGATGGTCACCGTGGTCTCTACCGGGACACATCAAACTGCCTTCCCCATTTCCTCATCTCTAAACCTTATTCCATGAATCATCCTCTCCTTAATACTCTCTCCCCACTGGATGTTCTTATTATGCCCAAGGTCACAAACCAGAGGTCCATGGGCTGAATCTGACTTGGAGACATGGCCTACCTGGCCTCTACTGTGTGAGTGTGTATGTAATAGCTGCCAACATTTTCCAATCAAGATTCCTCACATTTGGAAACTCGTAAGATGTGGCAATGCTGGCTCAACACAACCTCGCAGCAATTATCAGCTAGGACTCAATAGCAGCTGCCCCTGCTGGACAGGACTTGAGTTTGCTCAGTGACCACAGTCCCACTGAGCCTGCTTCGTTTCTTCAGTTACTCGCATGGCCACGCAGGTGCTTCACTTCATGATTCCTGCACCGGGCTAAGACAGGGTCAGTGTGGGGACAGGAGCAGAGTCCAGGCCTAGATGGCATCGGTTAGCAGTACCCCAGACTCCTGAAAGCTTTACAGAATACTAGTCAAAATACCTGTACAGACAACTGCTCCTCCTTAAAGTGCCATAGTCGACTTTTAGCATTTTGGCAATCAGATGTCAGAGCACACAGCTCAGCTTCAGCCAGAAGCAGCTGCTTTCTGCATCGTGAATAGTTCAAAAGCAACTCATAAAATTCATGCCTGTCTTGATGAGCCATGCTGTCAAATTCCTCTAAATATGACTCGACATTTTCCAGCCATGACCCAGGCTCAAACACTTTGAGCTGTTCCTTAGTAAATGGCACCACTTCCGGCTGAGCTGGGAGCTCCGGGTAGAGTCGCTCGCTACGAAGCAAGGGTTTTGCTGCCACCAGAGGGGGCGCTTCTTCAGTCATTTCAGCTGGCAACTGGGGATACAGTCTTTTCACTCTGGGGGGCTGAAAAATGTCCGTGGCTTCACAAGAACTCTGCAAGCCAACATTGTGTAGCACCTCTGAAGAAAGCCCCGAGGCTTGTCTGTCTTCTCTGCTATGCCGAGTCTCTCTGGCCTGTAAATCTTCCACTCCCTGCAGAGTGTGAGAAAAGCTAGACCGCAGTGCACCTGCAGAAGGTCCACACTGCTCCACTTCACTCTCCTCTACTTCTGTAAAGTCCTTGGGGGTTTCTGCTTTGGTTCCGGCATCGTCTCCAGGGTCAATCTTCGGCTTGACTGCATCACCCCCAACGCGGGCTCCAACCTCCTCCCCTTCTTTTCCAGTCTCTGTGTTACCTGTCAGGGGCCCTTCGTTACTTATAGTTAAGGAGGAGAGCTGGATGTCAAACATTTCCATCTCGCTCTGTCCACGGGCACCATGCTGGAGCTCAGAATCAGTTAACACCTTCGGGGGGTCTCCCCTGAGTTCACAAGCTAGAGCAGGGATTTCCAGTTCCCTGGAGGACTTTGGAAGGGAGACTTCATCGGACTCTTCCTTCTGAAGACTTTCGTATTTCTTCTTTTCCTAAAAACAAGATTTATACTGTGAAATAACTTACAACAATAACCATGTTTTCAATATGAGGAATTTTTAAATTGTATATAAAATCTAAATGTTCTCATTTGACAAATGGACTCGATATTCACTCCACAATGTTCCCTATTCTATATTATTCAGTTTTGAGCACGCTGAATTTGGAGAGTCAGTAGTCTAATCTCCACAGAGAAAGACATCGTAATACGCAGCAAATGATGATTCAAGAATGGGAAAGAAAAGTTAGCTGGTCTCCATTCTGCTAGAGGTAAAGTAAAAAAGAACAGTCTCCAAGTAACTTATGCCTCAGTAGGTTTGTCTTCATCTTGACAAATTCACTCAAAACTTTGGCAGAAAAGTCGGAACAACTTGAGTTATAAAATAAATAACAACAGTACTGCATTATAACCCACAATATTTTTTTTAACTTTTTTTTATTTATTTTTTTAAAGATTTTATTTATTTTTTTAGAGAGGGAAGGGAGGGAGGGAGGGAGAGAGAGAGAGAGAGAAACATCAATGTGCGGTTGCTGGGAGACATGGCCTGCAACCTAGGCATGTGCCCTGACTGGGAATCGAACCTGCGATGCCTGGTTCGCAGCCCGCGCTCAATCCACTGAGCTACACCAGCCAGGGCCTATAACCCACAATATTAAATAACATCCATAAGCTTATACTGACATCAAGAACTGAATCAATGAATATATATAGTTTTTAAATGGGTGAGAAGTGACAACCCTTCCTTACAGAGGAATTTCAATTAATAAATGCAGATGGAATGAAAAAAATAGAAAAATAACCATTACAATACCATTATAAAACCACCACATGCAAGACTGATGCTGAAGTGGGGGAATAAAAATTTAAGCAAAAACAGAATTATTTGCATAGTCTCTAAATACTCTAAATATTCATCTAAATATCTTGTAAACATCTCTAAATATCTTGTAAACACCTCTAAATATCTTCTCAATATTCAATAATTACAAAGGGAAAAACAGTAAGTTTCAATGGGAAATCTTGGCACACCCTACCTTAACCAAGCATTCAAAGCTACCACCATCGGCACTACAACCCCGAATGACTCCGGGAAGGCCCACTGCCTCTCCAGTATTCTGTCCAACAACACATGACCTCGATCTAACTACGAGAGAACACCACGGGGAAGGCCCCAAGTAAGGAACTGTCTACAAAATCACTTAAGTGTTGTGGTCATAAAAGACTAAGGAATCCAAAACTATGCCCCGAAAAACAAAATACAAAAAAAAAAGTTAACCATCAAAAAATAAAATAAGCCCTGGCTGGGTGGCTCAGTTAGTTAGAACATCATCCAATATGCCACATTTGAGGGCTCAATCCCCGCAGTTGGGACACATACAAGAATCAATCAATGAACGCATAAATAAGGAGAATAACAAATCAGTGTTTCCCTATCTCTCTCTCCCCCGCCCCCTTTCTTCTCTCTCCCTAAAATGACTAAATCAAACAAATAAAAATTTTACACATATGTTTTGGGCATTAATATAAACTAGATATATAGGAAATAAGCTGGATTTTAAAAATTATGAAAAGAGTGCTTTAAAAATTGTTACATTCAAACTTAAAAACTGACTAAAATCACTCAGTACTTTTCCACCTTGGAATATTTTAAGGTAAATATGACAGCTACATGTTATTGGTGATTTTGGATTATGTTGTCCAGCAAATGTTCAGCCAAAACACAGCCAACATTAGTCAAAGAGGTCGGGCATTTATATGTATCTAAAATTAGGAGGATTAATATTTTTTAAATGGAATTAAGCCAGTCTGCTGGAAATGAATATAGCCACCAAACATTTGCGAATGGCAGTGATTCAAGGAACAATGTGCCCCTCCAAAGTTACTTTACTCCACATTTCTGACCTATAGCACATTCAGAGATCAGCCACAATTCACACAGACAGTATGTCAAACAGCCTAAAATCACGAATAAAAGGAAAGCATTATGTGAGTGTTCATAAGAAAATGAAAAAGTAGGCCCAATGATACTGCAGTAATGTTTAGAGCCCACTTGCTATGACAAACAGGTTTCTCAACATGGGAGGTCCCAAAGAGAAAATCAGGAAACACCAAGGGTTACCACTGTGGCAGAAACGTTGGTGTACTGCTACTGCTCGGGGCTGCAGCCAAATTTTAGTTAGCAAATCGAACGATTAGGAAATAAAATTAAGAAAACAGTATCGTTTATAATAGCACAAAAAGAAAAATACTTAGGGATAAATTTAACAAAAGAAGTGTAAAGCAAAAATTACAAAACATTAAAAGAAATGAAAGACTTAGTAAAAGTAAAGACATCCCACATTCATGGATCAGATGACATTAGATGACAAGGCTCCTCAAACTGGCAACACAATACAGATTCAATACAATCCCTACCAAAATCTACGCTGCCCTTTTTTTGCAGAAAATGACAAGATGATGAGAAAACTCATGGGACTCAGAATAGACAAAACAATCTTTTAAAAGAAAAACAAAGTTGGAGAATTCATAGTTTACGATGTTTTTTTCAATCTGAAACCCTACTACAATAGTATTGCTGCAGTAATAACGAGAGTGTGGGGCTGGCACGTGTGGTTCTAGCACATACTAGACATAGAGACGGATGGAACAGAATTGAGAGTCCAGAAATAAGCCCTTCCCTTTAAAGTCAACTGATTTTTCAAGAGCACCAAGACAATTCAATGGGGAAAACATGGCACCGAAAAACTGATGTCCAAATGAAACTGAATCCCTACCTGTGCAGAAGAAAAGGGGCCACATATTAACCTGACAAGCTCAGAGACCTAAAGTAACCACAAAGATGGTCGGAAATTAAAACCTTTCTACGTAACAGCAGCTCATGGTGGATGGTAACACACTAGGCTGGTATTTTTCCTAACAAGGTCGATCTTCACCTCGACTGAGCGTGTCTATGCTCTTTTTGCATCTATGATAACATACCTCTGGAATGTCAAAGTAACTTACCTTTTTCCAAACCTTTTGGGCACAAAACATACCAGAGATGAAAGCACCAATCCCCTTAGTGTTCTTGTTATCATGTTAATTGCTGACTGTTAACTATACTTTACCCACTCGTGTAAGAGAAGTGTCTATCATTTTACCTTTTATCCAGTCCCTGTGGTCCCCCACTTCCAGCTTTGCCTTCTCCCGTCTCCCTGCTCTATCACCAATGTATTTCACGTACTCCCTTAGGTCTCCTCCTTTCATTGTAATGTGTAAAATAAAAAATAAAGTGCTAAGCTGCCATACTCCAGAGCATCGATAAACTGAACTTTATAAAAGTTAAAAATTTTTGTGCTGAAAATGAAACCATGAAGAAAGTAAAAAGACAACTCCACAGAATGGGAAAAAAATATTTGCAAGTCAGTGCTCTTGAGACAGGGCAGTAAGAATCTGAAAAAATTCCTGAGCAGGTGGAATGGGGAAACTAAGAAGAAAATTAAACAAAGCCAAACAGTTTGGGCAATTTACAGCCAGTCCGAGAATCACAAGACCTCACCTCGCTAACCAAGGACACCTGAGAGTAAATGGTGTATACCTCTCCTCCCTAACCAGACCAGAGAGTGTATAACCTTCCTGGTCTCAAACCACCCGCCTCCCAGGAAGAGAGGAAGAGGAATTCTAATGAAACGGAAAGATAACACGGGAACAAGGGGGCTAGCTTGGGAAGAAGCTACAGATTTCCCTTTCAGTTCCCTCTCCCTTGCGGGAGGGGGACACCCCCGCCACACACACACACACACACACCCCCCCCCCCCCCCCCCCCCCCCCCCCCCCCCCCCCCCCCCCCCGTCTGCGCTCCCTCTAGGAGTTTCTCCCTCACAAATTCCTACAATTCCCCTATACAAACTTGCTTCTGAAAGCTCAAGGTAAGATGAATGTTAGGGTTTTACTCACCACCTTCTAAGACTGCTGGCCCCTGATGTTAATAAAAGCACAGTTACAATCCAGTCCCTATCTCTGCTTTTAAGCTGAGCAGTGACAGGCAGCTCGAGCCAGGGACGCAGTTGCCCTTCGGTTTCAATCTTATAAAGGGCCTAATCCAGAATGAAAAAAGAACTGTTTAAAAAAGAAACAATAAAAAATGGAGTCACTTCTGCTAAGCCACATCACCAAACCAAAACTTAAAACCTAGCTTAACTGCAGTTTCAACCTCCCCTGGGAGAACTTTAAATCAGTCTGGAATTTCCCCATCAATACAGTGAGATAAACTGCCCCATAAGACCCCAGCCCTCCCATAAGGGAAGGTGTCCTTGACTGAAACAACCCCCTCTTAATCTTTTAGTCCCCCTTTCCATCTGTCTATAAAACCTTCCATTGTGTTCAACTCCTGAGAGGACCCTTCTAGTTGCAGATGGGTGGGATATTACCCGATTCATGAATCACTTAATAAAGCCTATTAGGTCTTCAAATTTACTTGGTTAAATTTCTTTAACAGAACTCTTCTGACTTAATAATTAAGAAATAAATAAGTCAACTTAAAAACAAAGGAAGCAAACAGATGTTTCTCCAAAGAAGAGATACAAATAACACATTACAAGATGCTCAACATCATTAGCCACTAGAGAAATGCAAATCAAAATCCGAATGAGGTACCACGAGGGTGACTGCTCCAAGTCAGACACTACGCGGTGGCAAGGCTGCAGAGAAGTCGGAAGCCTCATGGAGGGCTGCAGGGACTGGAACAAGAGGAAGTCACTATGGAAAACAGCGAGGCAGTTCCCAACTGTGGTGAAAGCTGCACAATCCTGTGATCATACTAAAAACCACTTATACATTTAAGTAAGTGAGAAGTGTACAGAGTGTGAATTATAGCTCAATAAAGCTCTTAAAAACAAACACAAGAGATTCTAAAAACTTAGTGAGTTCAGAAATAAAGAAAAGCAAGCAAGCAGAGACCCGAATGGGGAAAAGAGGGGGAAAAAATCTTTAGTTCTCTTCTCCAAAACTCTAACCCAGCTCTGGGGATGGTGAATGCTAACTAGAAGACAGAGAGCTGATGCAGCAGGCACATGACGGACCACATGATGGAGGGCACAGCAAACAACCTCCTCCCAGCCTCGGGCACCCCAGGCTTCCTGTCCAGCCTGTCCCTCCTGCAGTCTTTAACCTCCCTGTGTGCCCTCTCGCCCCACTCCAACCCCACCTCACCCTTCCCATCTCCCGGCTGCAGGACTGCCCTTGCAATTTCAAATTCTCCCCCTCTCCAAATAAGATGAAGTGTCCAGCTGCTGCTCCCAAGCTTGCACACCCACTTCCATCAGATCTACCTTCCCGGGAATAATCATAACCATAACAGCAACAGAAAATAGGGTTAGATAATCAATTAAAGAATTTTTAAAAGCTTCTAGCGCTCCAGGGAAGAACACAGAAGTCTTTAGACTTTTATTACCCCTGAGGGAACAACTCAATGCTTCTTTTGGTTTCGACAGTGGAACCAAAGAAAACTACCTCTGCAGACAGGAAAGTTAGGTCCCAAGAGGAATTAGCATAGAGCTGCCCCAGAGAAGAAGTTGGGGGGAAAGGAGAGGGAAGCTGAAGATTTCATCGGAAGAATGGCCTAGCCCATCAGAGAGGGCCAGAGAGAGGGAAGGACGGACAATAGCAGGTCGCACAACCTTTGAGCTGGTGGCAAAGGCCTGCCCCTGCCCCCTCACAGAGCCCTGGATAGGAAAATACCTTCTAGGGGGCATAGGTATAGGGAGGAGAGGAGGTTTTATGCAATCTTCACCAATGTCATTGCCTCATGAGCTGTGGCAACCTCCAGGTGGCTCACTTCACTTCCCTAAAGCACAGAACAGACGAGTGGGTCTTGAATGACTCCAAGCCTCCGGCCTCTGCCCCACCACCAATTCATCCCAAACTTCATTTCAAGACTGGTCTCCATAAAACACTGCTCTGAACAACATGAAAACAGTCATGGCTCCTCACGGATAAAAGACTGACTCTTGACTCTGGCACTCAGTGCCTCTCTGAACGTAGTTATGATCCAGTTCCAAGGCAAACTTTCCGACAACCACACCAACCCTGAACTCCGGCAATCTACTTCTCAGCCGGTCCTTGTCACGTACCACCACATACGATTACCTACCTTTACGTTCTGTCCCCACCCCACCACAAGTGTCTTTGAGGCTGGAAAATTAAAATAGGAACGAAGGCCTCAAGCTCTGCCCCTCCCCTTCTCCATCTTTGCTGGAACATCACAGAAGAGACCTTCGCTGACCACCTGTGCTCCCTCCCCAGTTTCCTGTAATTGGAAGGACCAAAAAGAAACTGCTATCTGGACAGGAGAGACAAGGCCGAGCCCACCAGCATCAGAATCAGAGGACCACCCTACCCGCCTCCCCCACCCACGTTTAATGAAAACCTTCCACCCAGACGCCATCAGGTTGCCAGCTCTCACTTTTCAAGTGCAAGCTACTGGAACAGGTCAAATAGAGTGTGCCTCGAAGTTGCTCCATCAGGATAAGCCCTGCCAGGACTGTGGCAGTTATCAGTAGGCAGCTATCAAACAATGGTCCAGGAACTTCCCTGACTTCTTTTAAGTTTGCTTTTCCGATCTAAAGCGAAGCCACAACCCCCAGAGACAAGCTCTGGCTGAGAACGTCGCTTCAGCACCCATTAAGTGCTGCATAGTCTCACCATGCTTTGCTTCACTGGCATGGACCAGACATCAGTGTTCCCAACAAGAAAAACCCACCCTACTGCCTGACTGGTTAACCCCAGCAGCTTGTGCTCCCAGAGCCGTAAACCCCCTAAGCCCCGCATTTGGGGCACAAAACCTGGGACCCTATCTCAGTGTTCGTGCCCTCCACAGAGCCTCAAAACATCTGCCTTTGCTTCTATCAGTGTCCCTGGTCTAAATTCTTTTATATCAGGAGACAAAAACCCAAACTTGGGTAACACTATAGCATTAATAAATTTACTGTGCTTTGCTAAATCTTTCTGTCACACTCTTCAATTCCTTCTTGCTCCATGACAAGGACCTGGACCGGCTGAGGCCTCCCTTGGCCTCCCCAGACGCGGCCCGGCATCATCCTGAGGCCAGGCAGGTAGCTCATGCCTGCGTGCGTCTGCTCTGCCTTTGATTTGTCACTGTGTTTAAGAGGTGTTTCTTGAGTGCGACTACACGCTGAGCTCTGTTCTTGGTACAGGAATCCTAAAGTGAAGAAATTATTAAATTATCCAACAGTTATTTATACTTACCATGTGTTCTGCAACATTTAGAAAAAAAAATTTAATATGCCCATCAGAAGACAGAGGGACTATCCAAGGAATTAAGAGGAAACTGAACTTTCATGCCAAAATCTGAATCTATTATTACGCTTAGAACACAAAATTTCATTTCAAAATTTTAAAAAAAACAGCTTATAATTACTTGCCTATTTGAGTTGACCACAGATAAAGACATAGAACATATTGTCCTCATAATAACCAGTATGATCACAAAATAAAATTCAAACACAATGCCACGCACATCAAGTCACGTGCCAAAATTAATACTTTCCAGTCAATTTAAGAAAAAGACATGTATCTTAGAACTAAAAATGGGCAGGAAATTAAGAAAAATATATATTTCTTTATTTTTGATTTCCATATAAGTGACATACAAGTTAAAGAACCAATTTTAAAATATATAATTCTATGAGAGAAAAAACAATAAAAAAATCATACAGAAATGGAAGAGTTGTTAACAAACACACCCTGAGGTGTTGCAGCATGCTCGGGAAGAAATCTAAAGAACACACCACAAACTGTGACCGACTGCTATCTTTAGGAGATGGAATTCAAAGCATTTCTTTTTTGGGTTATTTGTTTCTCTGTATGTGTGTACGCACATAAATACATACTTATTAAAAGCAATCAGCACTTTCGTAACAAAAATAAATCTTTTTCAAAAATTCTGAAAAACAAATGGGAAGTTTCCATTCACTAATTACAGTTCTTTCTCTTGGAACTGTAGTTAAGAAAAAAGTTACAACTCTTTTCCCCCCTTAAAAATAATGATGAGCTGCTTCTTTACAAGGATGAAGGTCCAATTTTAAATATTTTATTTATTTATTTTAGGGAGAGGGAGAGAAACACTGACCAGTTGCCTCTTGCACGCCCCCAACTTGGGGCCTGGCCTGCAGCCCAGGCATGTGCCCTGATCAGGAATTGAACCAGTGACCTTTCGGTTTGCAGGACAATGCCCAACCTGCTGAGCCACACCTATCAGGGCAAAGGTCCAGTTTTGAATGTTCCATAGAATACTTTCATGAAATTATTTAATACTTTCTAGAGATTTTGATATCCTCCTTTTCCAGATACAGTAAGGGAAACACCCTTAACAGAGATTTTCCTTACAAATATAAATGTCCTTTTACAAAGTGTAGCTTCTACTCGGGTTTCAGAGCTTTTCCCAAGTCTACCATTTCTTAAAATTAACCAGCCTAAAATAATCAGGATCTCAAAGAGGCATATTCTGGGGTGGCAAAGGCTGCTCCCCTCAAGTGTCTAACAGACACTTACTACAAAATTAGCCTACCCAACACTGAACATCTGACCTGCCCCCTCAAAAACCTGCCCCACCCACAGCCTCCTCCCGCTCAGGGTCATCCTGGAATGTTTTCTCCCACAGCCCACATCCAGGTCACCAGCAGTTACTGGCTTTATCTTCAGAAACTCCCCAGACTACAGAGAGCATACGAGATCTTGTCCCCCAGCATACGCTGTCAGGTTGGCTCAAATAAACTTATTAGAATTCTCTAAAAAAAATAAAGAAACTCCCCAGACTTCAAACACTTCTCATCACCTTTGCTCCTATACCTCTGGTCCAAGCCACCTCCTCCTCTTCTTGCCTGGGCTAACGCAATCGTCTCTGAGGTGGTCTTTCTGCTTCGACTCTTGCCCACTTACAGCCTATTTTCAACAAAGCACACACAGTGATCCTTGAAAACGTAACTCCAATCACATCGCTCCTCTGCTCCAAACCCTGGGGTGACTCCGTACTCCACTCAGAGTCCTGACAGTGGCCACTGACCCGGCCCCGTGTCACCTTTCTGACTTCATCCAAACTACGCTCCCTCACGCACCCCACCCTAACAGCACCGCCTCCTAGCAGTTCCTAGGACCAACGTGCCACTGCTCTAAGGCGTTTGTCCCAGCTGTTCCCTCTGCCTGGAATGTTCTCCCCCAAGATCCACAGAGCTAACTCCCGCACCTCCTTCATGTCTTTATGTAAATGTTATCTTCACCAAGCATTACCTCGAAGACCTACTTAAAGTTGCAACCCATCCTAGGACCTCACCAGTATTCCCCAACTCCTTATCCTCTTCTTTTGTTTCTACAGCACTTATCATCTTCTAACATGATATATTTTATTTATTTTTATAGGTTTTACTGTTTGTTTTCTCCCTCTAGAATGTAAGCTCCATTAAGGCCAGGTTCTTTGTGTGTTTTTCCCCCTCTATTATTTCCCAAATGCCTAGAACAGCTTCTGGGACACAACAGGTGATTCATGAGTGTTTCTTCAACAAATGACTGAATCTTAGGAGGCGCAGAAGGAGCTACAGAATATACAGCAACCCCCAACTTAACTCCTACAACCACACATGGGAGGGAGAAACCTAGAGATCCAACAAGATCAATACAGTCAGGGTCCTCGGAGGTGGGGCATATGGTTAGTAGAAAATATTTTTAATGAAGATGTTATTAGGACTATCTATTAGGTATCAGATGATCACCACAACCTAGCAATGTGAGGTCATCCACCAGATGATTAACACTGAAGAATGCAGACCAGCAGCTGGGTCAAATCCAGAAGCTGCTCAGACTATTCAAAGACAATAACACATGACACTACTCATTTCCTGAGCTGAGCCTTGGAGCTACTTTATGGCTCCGTAAATAGTTGCCAAATTATACCACAGATGGTAAAGGTTTCATTGATGTAGGACTTTATGATCAATGCCAAACCACAGCCAGCACTAAGGGAGTTAATTTTCTAGACTGACAAGTTTGAGGGCCTTGCTGGTACCGTGAACTTTTTTATTTTTCATTTGTGTTCTCATACTACTCAGGAAACTTACAGGAGGAAATTCTTCTGAGTGACAAAGCTTGGAAATATTTTTCAATACTGACTTTTACTCCTTCATCCAGCCAATATTATCAAGGGCCCACAAAGGCCGTGAAAAGTACCAGGAACACGGCAAATGCGACAGGCCCCTCCCTCACTGAGTTCACAGTTTTAAGGGAGCAGAGAGATGCTGCCAAGCAGCTACCAGTGGAATGAGGGGCACAGAGAGGCAGAGTGGAACTGATGCGCTTGGGAGGAGAGAGGGGCGCGGGGACAGACCTGAGGCGGAGGGGAAAGGCCAGGTCACTGAGGGCCTGAGTCCATGCTAAGGACTTTATAGACTCCAGCCTCTGGCTATGGGAAACCTTTGAAAGGTTTTGAGGAGTCATCAACATTTTGTTTTTAAAAATATCAACCCGTATCAAACCAGCATTAGTTTAGAGAATGGGCAGCAAGAATGAACTTGGACAGGCCAGTTTAGCAAAAAATCCTCCTTGAAGAATGGCTGTAGTAGTTAAGATGGAAGAAATGGGCAGAATTGAGAGCACATTTAAAAAATACAACTGGTAAGACTTAATGGCTGATTTGGTGGGTGAGAAAAAGTATACATCAAGAATTTCTGGTTTGACTAAATTCTTCTAGAATGAAGGGCTCTTCATAAATTTTTTTATTTTTGATTTTAGAGAGCGGGGAAGGGAGAAAGGGAGGGAGAGAAGTAACGATGCAAGAGAGAAATGTCAATTGGCTTCCTTCTGTAGGAACCCTGACCAGGGACCAAACCCACAGCCCAGGCGTGGGCCCCAACCAGTATCCAACCGACGACCTTTTGGTTTGCCAAAATGACCAACCAACTGAACCACAATGGCCAGGTCACCTCTTCATAAATTTTAACAGACAAAAAAAAAAATAAGTCAACCTATGCTTGTGTAGAAAAGTTGCCTGAACGTTGTCAATAAAATGAGCGATTGGTTTTTCATGATGGGTTTGAAAGTTTTAAGATTTTCAATTTATTTTAGAAACTGTTCTCAACAAAATAACTGGACTGAGAATCCTTTTAACGGACTGTTTTTAGATATTCATAACATCCCATCTATAGGAAGATACATATAAATATATAATACAATTATTGGCAACTGGATTGGTAGTTCGGATTTCTGGCTTTTCTCACTAACTACATGCCTTTCAGCTTATCATTTTTAACTGCTCTAGGCTTTAATTTTCTCATTCATTTCTTTAAAATAGCGATGAAAAAGTAATTAAGACTCTGTTCTTTACAGATTGATGTGCACATGTAAACACTACTGTATTCTAGATTCAGGGCCTGATGCACGATGACCGATGGCTGTTTTCTTCCTCCTCTGTGTTGACAGTTCTTGCCAAACTATATGCAAAAGTATTCCTCTCAAAAAAGTTTCTGAACTTAGGTAGCAAAAGGGCTGTCTCTCCAAAGAGAAACAGTCACAGACCTGCGAGCACTGACGTGCATAACTCCATCCACGAGAGGCTTTTCAAAAGGCATCATAATGAAAGGGATTCTCCTAAGTCACTGACGACTTGTTAAATACAGTACCTGTGAACAATAGTCTCCTGTTCAAGCCTTGTTCCCAAAGAGGAAATCAGATTTTGTTCTCGTTTTTAAGTCACACCTGCGCTGGAACATCACCCACTTGTAGAAATGGAAATTTCCTGTATTTATGATACCATGCTAATAACGTACTTAATGTGAATTCCATTTCAGGGAAGCCAAAATTACCTAGGCCCAGCCATCCAGGGGTAGCATTTAATCTGTTCACTGTACAACAAATGTCATTTCAGAAAAAATGTAGGAACAAAATGAAAACCCAGTCTGCACCTAAAAACAAAACAAATCAACCTAAAAACACGCCAATACCATAAATCAGTTTAAACCACGAAACCCAGAAAACGCAAATCCCCAATGTGTGAGTCTCGTCATGGTTTAACTTCTGGACATTCGTGGCCTCATCGTAAACAACAGGATGATGAGAAATAAATAGCACCACCACCATCCATCTTTAATTTTAAAAGTGAACAGGCCCATCACTACAGTCTACTTTCTGGCTGCCGCTATCCATGAAGCTCTGCCAGAGGATACATTCTCCAAGTGGAGGACAGGCTCCTTCCCTATTTATATGTGAGAGGGACTGAAAATGTTCTCAAGTTATAAAAGAAAAAAGACCGTCACAGATAAGGCTGGGGCGGGAAAAGCTGCTTCACGGCAGGAATCCAGACCCAAGTAAGCAAAGTCAGGAAGGGGAAAATCCAGCGAGGTCGGAGAAAGAAGAAAAAATGGGCTCCTGACAAAGTCTGGCAGGGGAATGTGGAGGAGGAAGACAGGAGCCGGATGGAGTCGAATGGAGGTGGAATCAAGTACGGGGAGGTAGGGGCAGGGGATGCGGAGGGCTTAGTGGATAGGCAGACGCGTGGGAGAGGCCCAAGAGAGGGCAAGGGAGACAGAGAGCACCGGCCTAGGCCTCGGAGGGTAGGGGGGGCGGGAGGAGAGGTAACCTCACCTTGCCTTTAGTCCGGCAGGCCTTGGCCTTGGGCCGGCAAGTTGATCTCACGGCCTCAGCCATAGACCCTACGGCGGCGTCCGAGTCGCCGTTTGTTTTTGTCAAACCCCTGCTGCTTCCCACAACCTACCCAATGCCGCCCCCCGACTGTCACATGATCAAATCTCCACCACTCCCAGAGAAGGGGCGGCAACTCAGAGCCTCTACGGTCTGCAGCGTAGGACAAACCACTCCAGAGTCCTTCCCCCCCCCACCCCCGGGAGGACACTGGCCCCGCCTCCTTCCGCCCAGCCCCGCCCCCAGGCCCTAGTGCCCCAGACCTCCAGGCTTGTGGTATTGGGCAGGGAGCGGGCGGGAATCACGCGACTGACAGGTGGCATTAGTTTCAACTATGGGTACTCACGCACATGTCAACCACATTGGCTTAAAGGAGTCCGAGGAGAAGTGATTGTCAATCTTGTTTTGATAACCAGATCAAGTTAGCCTAAATCTCTAGTTTGTGCTCAAGAAAAGGAGAGCTTGTCTTTTCGGATGTAATGAAGATTAGATGGAATAACCGTGAAAGGTGCTTGGTAGTGACAGGTATGTCAGAAAATAGTAGTTATTTTCATTACTGTACAAATTCCCAGGCAGGAGAGAGAAATCTGTCCCGAAGAGGACAGAAAAAAAAAAAAAAACAGTAAGACAAGACCCATAAAAATATTCTTAGTATAAATTTTATGCATCTTCATTTAAAAATTCCAGATGCGGAAAACTTTGGCACCATTTCCCTTTCCCAGCTCTACAATATTTTTTTCAAAAAAAGCCCTTCCAAAGCCCTTAGTAACTCTTAAAATACTAAGTAATTTTCCTTTTTGACATTTTAATTTTTGTTTTGTTGTTATTAAAATAATTTGCTTACATATTTGTGTCTGTCATTCAGGCTAGAATATGAAATAAAATCCTCAAGGGCAGTGTTCTTTGTTTTTGTTCCTTGAGGCATCCCAAGTGCTGCTAGAACACTGGCCAACACATAGTACATGCTCAACTAATATTTGATGAATCAAATGAATGAGTGTGAGCTGTTTTGTCTGATGGTGGAGTAAGATAGTTGGTGGAGTATAAAGGAGAAAAAAATTTAAAAACACTTTATAGCCACTGGTAGCATAATCGACCTAGAATGAAAAATCCAGGAATATGGCATGAGAAATAGAAAGGACTTCAGGTGTGCAGTCTGGACAGTGTCTTGTTGAAGAGCTAATTAAACATGTAAATTACAATTTCATGTATTTTGATCCCAAATCTTCAACAACAGAAAAGTCATCAAGCTACTAAGAACATAAATGCACCTTGTATATCCTGGGGTGGGGTGGGGGGTGTACAAAGTGTATATAAAATTATCACAGGCAAGACTTGGTCAATAATAACAAAATCACCATTACTGTCCACAATTTTTGCTGGTATTTCTTCCAGTCTAGAACACTCTCTCTGGCCTTTCCTTTCCAATTCAGATCTTTCTTGGCCTTTAACGTTCTCTAAGTGCCAGTCACTACTTAACGAAACTGAACTGGCCCTACCTTCACTCCCCACACTTTACACCTTAGTTGGGAAGCAGACAAAATGTACACATGAAGTGCAAAAATATATCACTGCCTGTGGAGTAAAGGAGGCATATTTTACATTTATAAACTAAATGAGTTAGACCTTAGTAGGATAGTGTAAGGAGTTATGCTTATTGGTCAGTTTGGGCAATAGAAGAAATCAAAATATATTTCATACTGAAGTTTTGAAGGAATTTAAGTCATAAATGGAACCATTCATTCAACAAAGTTTGGTTTATGTGAGTTGACCAAATGTTAAAGTTACCCCTTGAAAGTGGCTATTTAAATGTATTAATTATTAATTAGATTTTTAAATAGAATGTTAAGATTCATGAAGATAACTTGAAGACTTAAAAAAAGCTAGAGACATTGAAATAAAGAACAAACTGAGCCCTGGCTAGTGTAGCCCTGGCTAGTGGACTGAGCACGGGTCTGCAAACCAAAGGGTTGCTAGTTCGATTCCCAGTCAGGGCACATGCCTAGGCTGCAGGCCAGGTTCCCAGTGTGGGACATGTGAGAGGCAACCACACACTGATGTTTCTCTCTCTCTCTTTCTCCTTCCCTTCCCCCCTCTCTAAAATAAATAAATAAAATCTAAAAAAAAAGAACAACAACAACAACAAACTAACAGTAACCAGAAGAGATGGAGAGGGGTATAATGGGGTAAAGAAGGGTTGGGCCTTCAAGGAATGTGTATAAAGGACCCATGGACAAAGCCAAAGAGCGGTAGGATCAAAGGTAGCAGGGGGAAGTGGTGGTGGGAAAATGGAGACAACTGTAGTTGAACAATTAAAAGCATGCAAAAATTTTTAAAAAAATTAAATCTGGAAAAAAAAGAATTACAAATAGGTAGTTACAGAATAGCCATGGGGGTGTAAAGTAGAGTATAGAAAATGGGTAGCCAGAGAACTTATACTCATGACCCATGGACATAGACACTGATGTGGGGATTGCCTGAGGAAGTGAGGGGTGCTGGGCAGAGGGGGGCAAAGGGGGAAAAATTAGTATACCTGTAATAGTATAATCAATAAAATATAATTAAAAAACTTTAAAAATAAAAATAAAATAGTCACATTTGAAAAGGAAAAATAAAATGTGTATGACTTGCATACACTGAAGATTTTTAAATAATTTAAAAGATTAATTTTGAAAAAAAACAAAATAATGACAATTTTCTTTAAGTAAATGCTTTCTGCAGTCATTCTTTTAAAAAAATCACTTTGATCCCCAGCTGATGTGGTTCAGTAAATTGATCACCAGCCTGCAAATGGAAGGTCGCTGGTTCAATTCCAAGTCAGGGCACAAGCCTGGGTTGCAGGTCAGGTCCTCAGTTGGGGGTGTGCAAGAGAAAGAAGGCAATAGGTTGATGTTTCTCTCACACATCAATGTTTCATCTCCCTCCCTTTCCCTCTCTCTAAAAATAAATTAAAAATACATTTTTAAAAATCACTGGTAGCAAGCATTGTTAATTACTGGCCTAATTAGTGGCAAGGGCTTTGCTACTATTGATTACTGGGTGGTAGTAGTCACCATTTCCTGAGCTCTTACTATCAGCCAGAGATTGTTCTGAGTACTTTTCACATCACTCATTTGGTTCTCATAACAACCCTACAGAGTCAATAATTTTACTGTTCCCAATTTATAGGCAGAGACTGAGACTCAGAGAGGTTAAATTATTGATTTGAAGTCCCAAAGCTAGTAAATGGTGGAGCTGGGATTTGAACCAATGCACTTGGTTCAATGGTATAAATGGATTTTTAAGGACTTCCGACAAAGATGGAGGCATAGGTAGATACACTTTGCCTCCTCACATAACTGAAAGAAGGACAACAACAAATTTAAAAACAAAAAACCAACCAGAACTGCCAGAAAATTGAACTATAATGAAGTCCAACAACCAAGGAGTTAAAGAAACATTCACCCAGACCAGTAGGAGGGGTGGAGATGGGCATCCGGGTGGAAAGGACTCATGGCAAGGCAATAGCTGGCAAACCAGGCAGTTCTACATTCATGTGCAGATAAAACAGGAGGAACAACTGGGGAGCAAGACAGACCCCACACAACCCAGGGCTCCAGCTCGGGGGAATAAAACCTCAAAGCCTCTGACTGAAAAGTCTCACGTGTGGGGGTGAGGCGGCAGTGGGAGAGACTCCCAGCCTCACAGGAGAGTTCATTAGGGAGACCCACGGGGCCCTAGAACATATACAAGCCCACCCAC
The DNA here is from genome assembly GCA_004024845.1 of Tonatia bakeri. Taxonomy (NCBI): domain Eukaryota; kingdom Metazoa; phylum Chordata; class Mammalia; order Chiroptera; family Phyllostomidae; genus Tonatia; species Tonatia bakeri. The sequence continues at coordinate 71,642 of PVIA01004514.1, forward strand.
AAGGGAATCAGCACCAGAAGGACCCAATTTGCTGGTGGGAAGCAGAGGAAGGGACTGAAATCTGGCAGAGAGAGGAGCAAATGGCATCGCTCCCTGTTGGACCCAACTTTCAGAATTTAAAATAGTTTTTAATCTCAGAAAAATCCTAATCAATTAAAAATAAAAAAACAGGCATTCAGGGGAGGAGTATAATTCACATATTATACTATGGCACCCCAGACTGTAATATGGCCAGGACCCCTAAGTCAGACAGCATCAAGACAGCGCTTGTCCAAAGCTTTCAGTGAAAGCTGACGAACTCGGGAAGCAGTCCTGCATGGAAGTTTCTTAAACTTGCTCACAAAATTGGATTCCAGAATCTCTATTGCCATCTGGTGGTGACTCTGCAACGATGAAACCTCCTGTGACGGGATTTCCAAGAAGTCATTCATTTTATAGTTGATTACTTCCTCTGCATCAGTGGTGCCCAACCTTTTTGGCACCAGGAACAAGTTGCATGGAAGGCAATTTTTCCAGGGACTGGGGTGGAGGCGATGGTTTCGGAACGATTCGTGTGCATTACATTCTAGCTCACCTCCTGGTGTGCGGCCCGGTTCCTAACAGGCCTGGACCGGTACCAGTCTGCAGCTCAGACACTGGGGACCCCTGACCTACATCATTCTGTAGGAGTCATTATGTCATCATTCATGCTTACTAAATGAGTTTTTAAATTATTAAAAATCATGTTACTTCTAAATTATTTCAGTTTCTTGAGACAATTAGCTGACAGTGCAAGTAATCACCAAAAATATCCAGACCACATTTTTTTTTAAGTCTCTTGTATAGAAGGGATCTCTTCTGTTAATAGACTTTGGTTTCCACAGGAAGAACATGTAAAACTTGTCTTTTTCCTACGATTTTCCCGTTCATAATCTTACCTACTAAGAAAAAAAGTTTAAATGGGCCCTGGAAGCAGTAATTTGTACCCCCAAAGCATCAGACGCTGCTGGTGCCCCACTCGCAATCTCTGGGCACTTAGTTATGAGTATGCAGACCCAGATCCCAACAGGTAGCACCTCTGAGCCTCCGGGCTCACTTGGCCACGTGTATGAGGGGCTGAAAGTGCTGGGGAACTAACACACTGCCCTGAGCTGAAAGCAACCCTCAACCGGGGACACGGGAGCCAGCATGTAAATAGTTATAGGTTGAACTGCATCCCCCAAATGGTGTGTGTTGAAGTCTCTCGGAACCGGACTTCATTTGGAAACAGGGTCTTTGCATGGAGTAATCAAGTCAAAATGAGGTCATAGGGGTAGGCCCTCATCCAATACAGCTGGTATCCTTACAGAAAGGGGGGATTTTGACCCAGACACACAGAGGGCAGGGAGAGAGGCCAGGAACAGATCCCTCCTTCACAGCCCTCCGAAGGATCCAACCCTGCCGACACCTGGATTTTGGAACTCCCAACTGCGAGGTAATGAACTTCCGTTATTTAGGCCGCCCAGTTTGTGGTCATTCCAGCAGCTTTAGCAAACTGGTACAAATGCCCAGCTCCCTCACCTGCTGGGTGGGAGTGCTCTGCGGACACGTGTGCTCTGTGCTGCTCCCGAGAGCCCCGGGGTGAGTCACCTCCTTTCCCACAGTGGAAGCCTGGCTGACAGCGCAGCTTACTCACTTCCTTCTCTTTCCTTTTTCGCTTCCTATTTTCATACTGGTGCCCACCGGATTCACCTTCCAAATAAACAACTCGATCTCAAATTCTCGTCTGTGGGCCTCCTTCTGCGGATAACCCACACTAAGACAATACTAGAAACGGTACTCACGTGTCAGGATAAGTTACTAGAATTAGAGTCCTTCCCAGTTAGGTGGTAACAAGGGTCTCGCTGTTTATGGGAGTAGAATGGTGAGAAACTCTGAGCTTAAAGCCTCACGATTATTAGAGGCCTCATCTGGGGTGAATTAGGGTAAGATTCAGGGGGAAGGGCTTATTCAATATTGCTAGCATTTGAGAGATATGAAGTCCCGATTGGTTGTTATCAACTGCTGTTGGTGCGCTGGAGAGAATTACAACTTCACGTCACTGGGGACTAATAAGAAAAGCCAGAAAACCTCCATGGTTTCATGTAAAGAGGTACATTTTATTACAATGTAAAAGAAATATGAACATGAAATGTTTGAAATAATGTTGTGACTAAAGTATTTTAGCTTTCTTCAGACAGCTGAGTTAAGCCGGCACGTCAGCAATCCACCGTACAGTGGAAATGGGACATTCTGGGTAGGTGGGGCAAGCCCTGAAAGTCAGAAAGCCAAATACATCACACAAATAGGCAATGCATGCGCCTCCATCACCTTCCTCTGTTGCACTCACACCTCTACCAGCTGGTAAGTCATACCAGCTGGTACAGAAAGGAGGCACAGCCCAAGGTAAGTATATACAAAGACTTCAGGGCAGTGACACATGATGTGACGACTGGTTAATCAAGAGACAAGATTAGTAGACTGAAGAACAGGCATAAAGGTCAAATATTTGTGTCTTCTGTTAGTGCTCACATGAAAGTATCCATCAAAGGAGGTACAAAACAACCAGGTGGTTAGGATGACTCATCCTGTTGAGTCCAGCCAGCCTCTGCCCTTGGCTGCCTCCGGACTTCCTCACTGGGCTCACAGACTGAGCAGCCGTGGTGCAGGGATGAAACTCTAGAGGGGCTCCCACTCACCAGGCCTGATCGAGTGGCTATCACTGGATGTCTGAACAATTAGTCTCAGAGGCCAAGCCCTAAATATGTTGCCGTCCCTCTAGGAAACCAACCACCCACTTGGTAGCAAATTGATTTCATCAAACTTCTTCCACTCTGGGAGGGACAGAGATCCATCTCCTTGGGGTTGATCCCTAGGATGGATTCTCCTTTTCTGCCCATAGTGGCTTGGCCAGCAACACTATGCAAAGGCTATGCGTCTATATCATTATGAAATTTCATGTAACAGTCCCTTTGGCAAGTGCTTATCAAATTTTCATTACCACTCCCCTAACATCTTTTTAGACATTTTTCCTAATTGCCACTCCCACAAAATTTTAATACCACAGATACACTGTATCTGTGCTTTATGCACCAGAAGAGTTGTTTTGCCCATCAAAAACTAATCTTCACCCCCTTGAAAGCTATATTGCCCTAGCTGAGAACTCATGCCTTATACCAAGAGCTTCACTTTACAATGAAGACAGTATAACAAATGTTCACAGGCTGCACTTTGTCTCCTAATCACCACAATACATTGAAACTATGGCTCTGATAGAATATTGGGATGGCCTCTTAAAGGCGCAGCAACATGAGAGCACCTTTGCAGGGTTGGGATGCTGGTCTTAACATGAGGAATAGGGGGCACATATGGTCACGATATGGTACTGTATGTTCTGACTCCAACAGTAGAAAACACAGGTCTGGAATCCGAGAGGTAGGAGTGGCCTCTGTCACCATAGCTCACATTGACCCACCTGGGGAATTTGTGTTCCCATCCTTTCAACGTTAGGCTCTGCTGGACTAGAGCACCTAACTTTAGGGGGTCAGCAGGGGATACACCTACCAGGGACATAGAAAGTGTTCCAGTAAACTATGGCTGATGCTTGGTCATTTGGGGGTCTTCATGCCAATAGACTAGCAAGCAAAGGAAGCAGTAACTACCCAGCAGGAGTAGGTGATTACTCTGAGGAAGGAGGGCAGGGAGGACAATGTCTGGAACTCAGGAATTTCACTGGGATGCCTCTTGGTGTTGCCATGCCTGGTGTTGAACATACATACATTGGCAGTTTCTGTCGACAAGGTCTGACAAGAGCCTGATAACCAGGGGTTAAGACCCCTTAGGGATGAGGGTCTAGGTTACCCCACCAGTCAAGCAACCTAGACAAGCAGAAGGAAGACATGCCAAGTGTGAGGGAGCCTAAAATGTGTCTGTGTGCTAGCTTGCTAGGGCTTCCATAGCAGAACTCCACAGACTGGGTGGCTTAAATCATCAAAATTAATTTCCCTGCAGTTTTGGAGGCTGGACGTCCAAGTCAAGGTGCTGGCAGAGTCGGTTTCCTCTGAGGTCTCTCTCCTTGGCCTGCAGACAGCTGCCTTCTTGATGACCGCCCTCCTGATGCCTCTCGACGTGCTTGTCCCTTCGTGCCCTTGCACCCCTGGTATCTCTTCCTCTTCCTATAAGGACACCAGTGAGACTGGATTAGGGCCCCACCCCAACAGCCTTACTTCAACTTAATTACCTCATTAAAGGCCCTATTTCCAACAACAGTCCCATTCTGAGGTACTAAGGGTTGGGTCCTTTAACATATGAATTTGAGGGGACATAATTCACTCCATAAGAGGGCAGTAGAGGAAGAAGATAATGAATATCACTTATGAACTCAGAACCATCTGTGGCAACAGGACTAGAGCTTATGCGATTAAACTTCCTGGTGTGTGTTTGTGTGTGTGTGTGTGTGTGTGTGCGCGCGCGCGTGCGCACTCTGGAAACTGGGACTGGAGGTGGTGACAGGATGGAGTGCACCACTCCATGTGGGCACAGGTGCATCTGAGCCATGCAGGGGTCACCACTGTCAGTGCCCCATTCAGATCCTCTTTGTACCTGTCACCTTACACCACAGCCCAACTTCCAGCTGCCTGAGGATCCTGTGTGGCTGCTGGAACTGGCTCTGCCAGAGTTCACAGCAGGCCAGAAATGTCAGGAAATGCCTCCTAGGAGCAGCCCTCTACCTGCACCAGAGGGGAATTGGTGAGTGACTATCCCAGCCCTTCCCCTCAGGTGAGCTCTCCAAGGTGCCTGTCCCTCTCAGGAGTCCCCAACAGGCTTAGGCCCACTTGCCCGCTGTGGTAACTTCCTTGATAACACATGCTATTTTTTTTAACTGGTGCTTTCAGGGATCAACCCCCCACCAACCCCAGGAAAAAGTGCCTGCGCTAAAATCCTTATTGCGGGGTCTGCTCCAGGTGGAACCCAAATCAAGATACCAAGAGCAGACACAGTAGCTCACATTTACTAAGTGTAACTTGTATATTTATTCGACTGGCTTTACACTCTTTATTCCTCTCTCGGTTGGTTGCTTCTCTATGCCCTCTTCTAGGTCACTAATTCTTCCATATTTACTACCGTGTGTCAGGTGCTCAGGATACGGCTGGAAAATGGACAGAGAGGGGCCCTGCTCTCATGGAGGTTAAAGTCTATGAGGGCAGCCCAACCTTGAATGAGAGTGAGCTACGTAATAACAAGAGTGAATTATGTAATAACAAGAAAAGTGTGGGAAGGGGAAGGATACAGAAGTGGGAGTCCCCGAGGAAGTGACCTCGAGGCTGGCACCTGAAGGACTCGTAGGAAGCGGCATGCTGCCAGTCCCCACTTGGGCTCCCTCCACAGTAGCTTATCCCGGAGTGTAACAATAGCAAACGTGACAAAGGGTCACACGGTGCTTGGGAGCGTGATGTGGTTAACACAAACAGGCAAACCAAACCCCAAATCATCCAGAACCTTTATTTTACTTCATATTGAACTGAAAGAGCAATTAAAATACAATATTTTCAAATCATAAAACACTTTTACATTCATTACACTGACTAATAGAGAGAAAGGTGAAATTCCTGAGGAACTGCCAACAATAAATAAAGCACTTAGAAATAGAATGTTCTGAGTCCAAAGGAAAATTTCTTGAGTCTGTTCATTTGGGGAAGTCCATGGCCCTTTGCAAACTTCAGTTTCTCAAAAGGATATCCAATTGCTGCAAGTTTCCTGTCATGACAAGAAGCTGCCACTTTCATTAGCGCTTTATGTTAAAAAAGGGAAAATAGTCTTCTTTAGATCCATTTGCCCCTAGTTCTGGGAAAGCCATTGTACAGGGCAGGAGAGGAAAATATTTGCTTTGTGGTAACAGAATTTTATGACACACTGAATGAGTACCAGTGCTATTCTAACTTGTCATTACCTAAAATGACATGCTTTCTCAGTGTGTGAATGTTGTACAAAAGGCACGTAATCCCCCTGCGGTTTGTGGGTGACAAAGGGAAGACCCCAATTTTTATGACACAGTAAGGTTGATACTTTAAAGATTCCAGGATCTAGGAAGGGCAAGATTCTCTGTGAAGACCCAGGACTGAGGTCTGGCTTTGTAGGATCTAGGAAGGGCAAGATTCTCTGTGAAGACCCAGGACTGAGGTCTGGCTTTGTAACTATAAGTTTCTCATGAGGAATAGGGTAAAAATACTATATTTTATTGATGATGTTACCCTTCCTGCCTCTTTCTTTCTTTCTTTCTTTCTTTCTTTCTTTCTTTCTTTCTTTCTTTCTTTCTTTCTTTCAGCATGCTTTACCATCTGAAATTCAAATGGGCTTGGCCATTAACTGTCACAAGTTAACTGTTAACTCTCCCTTACCCAACTTTCTTAGTGGTGTGTGAAATAACAATATATTTTACCGTCGACGCTTCCTCATTAAATCAAACGTGGTGCTGTGGAGTTCAGCACACACAGTGAATCATATAAAAATAAATCTGACATTTAAACCCTGGTTGTTTTCCCAGTTTAAAAGATGACAGCAAAAACAGCTGGCATCTCAAATTTCATCAAGAGCATCACAGCCTCAGGAAGGGTTAGGAGAACAGTGGTGCGGGATGAGCTCGCACTCTGGTTCTGGTCTGCCCAGAACCAGCTGGGACAACAGTAAGGAAGCTGATTTCGCACTTCCGGTTAACATAAACAGGCAAACTAAATCCCAAGTCATCCAGAACCTTTATTTTACTTCATATTGAACTGAAAGAGCAATTAAAGGGTCTCATTTCCTTGTCTGCAAAATGAGAAAGCACGATCAGATGCCCTCTAAGTCTTCCAGACAAAAAGGAAGGTCATTTTAAATCATGCAGCACTGAGAAAGTGTGTCACTGTGGAAGTGTCAGAGCACGCTGCCCCAAAGCCAGAGGGGCTTCTTGCCCAGGCGATGGCTCAGCCTCCTCTCCAGCCATCCCTGTTCCCCGTCCCCCAAGAGTCAAGGCGCCCAATCCAGAGACTGTTCTGGATCAAGTAGAAAACAATGCATTCACAACTTTAGTAACTGACTGAGAAAGGATCATTCTTGAGTCTGGGCTGATCTGTAAACTTCATTTGGAAACTGCAGAACTCTACTAGCTTAAGTTAAACTAAATGTTTACCATAAACTTAAAATATCAAAAAATTACAGCAAGGGTTCACTTCAAAGTCTTCATGATTGACACAATTTCCACAGACTCGGCTGCGCTGAGTGCCTCCTTCCCTGCCACAGAAGCACCAGCCAGAAAAGGCTCTGTGATCTGAAAGAATAACAAAGAAATTTCATTTGAATTAACCATTCACGTCAGCACCCTGTTCCTACACTGAGATTTTATTCAACACGAATAAATGTGTTCGGCCAAGGAAAGCACGTGGTGAGAAATGGGTATTCCAAGTGATGAAGAAAAATGGAATGTGATAGTAGCATCTGTCGTTTTATGGTAAACAACATGTATATCCATACTTTTTGATATACATATTTTCAAATTCACAAGTGATCACCTTCCTTGGGGATGTAAGCACAGCACGGAGGATATAGTCAATAATGTAACAAGCAGGTACGATGTCAGGTGGTGCTTGAAATACCAGGGAGCACGCTTTGTAAAGTGTGTGACTGTCTAACCGCTATGCTGTATGCCTGGAACTAATCCAAAATAATACAGAGTGTAAACTGCAATTGAAAAATGAAATGTAGAAAAGACTTGACTTGGAGTAGGGAACACACAATGAAATGTACAGATGATGAACTATAGAATTGTATACCCGAAACCCATATAATCTTATTAACCAATGTCACCCTGCTAATTCAATAAAAAACTAAAGAAAATTGAGAATTGAAAGAGGGGTAAAAAGGGATTTAAAAGTGCAGACTGGTAGTTACAGCACAGGCAGGGTGTGTGAAGTACAGCGTAGAGACATAGCCGACGATATTGTAATAACCATGGATGGTGTCAGATGGGTACTAGACTTAACAAGGCGATCACTTCCAAAGTTATATGAATGTCTAATCACAACGTTGTACCCCTGAAACTAATTTAATATGGCACAACTGTAATTTAAAAATAAAAACAATATTTTAAAAAAGAAAGCAAGAAAAAAAAGAAAAATTTTTAAAAGAATGCAAAAAAGTTATAATCTCTCTTTGCCTAAACATGTTAGAATTAAAAACACGAATAGCAGCTAGAATAAACAACTGTAGAACAACCTGCAGGTTGCTAAAACTTCCTATTTAAATTTCAATTTCAAAGGCTCTTTCAAACTATTTTAAATGTTGTTTTAAGTTGCTTATGAAGTTAGTGAGGTAGATTCCCGTCTTTAAAATCCTCCTACATCAGCCAACTGTACATCCATACACTGATTCCTACTCACTGAGCGGGCGCGGGCGCGAATGAACCCCAGTGAATGATAAAACTCGAGTAAACATGCTGGTTCCAGCAGATTCTTGGGCTCAGAGGAACTAGAGTTTTGGGCTCAAATCCTATTATTAAGCAAGTAGAATGTATGCTTTCTGCAAACTGATGAGGGCTGAGAGAACGAAGATAAAAATTAAAAAACTCTTGGAGCTGCCATGGCCCTGCCCACAGCCGCCATCCAGGTGTCCAGAGCCAGTTCTGCCTTTGGATCCAGGTCACTGATTTTTCCACGTTGCCGCTCTGCCTCCAACATGGGCCTGGCCTCTTCCCGTGAGAAAGGTGGAGGCTTACAAAATGAGGAAATGATGACTGGCTGTAAAGACTACACTTTGTAGGTCAGGAAGTTATATGTAGTTAGAAGATGGGGTATTCTGTTATGTGTTCAATTTTCAATGTCTTTTATAGCAAAGTTCCTTAAATATTAAACACACTTCCTGAGCAATTTAAAGACTTACATTTAAATATAAATAACACTGGCTGGTTAGGCACTCTATCCCTTCCCCTCTCTCTAAAAATAAATAAATAAAATCTAAAATCTACTCAAGACAACATGGTTTTCGTCCTGTCTAGCTAAATGGCTAGAAGTCACAAAGTAGGTGTTTTTAGGGGGCTGGAGACAAGCATTGTTTGATGCGCTCACTTCCAGGCACTTGCTGGTGGTATAGCGCACAGAAGGGAAAGCCTCGTGGAGCACTGTTAAAAACCTGCTTTGTTTCGTAAGTGACAGCAAATGTCACTGACACGAAACCAGAAAGGGTGGGAGACAGGCTGCTCTGCTTCCATTACGACTTCCTGTATCCTACCTGCCTCTCCTATCACTCCCAGGAACACACATTAAGACCAGAAGTATGCAAGAGGATAGATTCTTTAAAAGTTTTTAATTAAAGAAGTAATACATTTTCATTGCAGGCAAATTAGAACACAAGGGCAAACAAAAAGAAAACGATTACCTGCTTGGGAATGTATCCTTTCAGACCTTCCATACACATCAGACGATATGCATGTATCATCATACCCCCAGATATGCCTGCCTGGGTTAACAGAATTAACCTTTAGGAATTGCTATTTTGGCTTCAGAGGCATCCCTCAACATCTGTGAAGACCGATAGTGACTTGGGGCATGTTGCAAGTACTCAAATGCCAAAGAGTAAGCATCGTGTGCGCAGCTGTGTTGGGCCCAGTAGTTCCACTCTAGGAATCTCTGTGGTTTGCGAGTCCAGAGCGGTAGCGATCCGGCACAGGAGCCCTGGGATGCCCTTGTGTGTCTGGTGAGTGTAGTACCATTTGCCTTATTTCTACTGACTTCTTTTTACTTGACTTTTCCCCTTTGGGGGATGAAGAAGGGAGGATCAGGTGTGTTTTGTTTTTGAGCATTGCCCTTATTTTTTTCCTAGAATAAGCTAAATTTATTATCAATCTAATTTTTTTTTCATGTATTCAGGCAGTCCACAACTGATTATGGGCATTGCCTTTAATGTAGGTGGGGAAGAGCCTAATGAGAGTAAGGCAAAGAGCTGCAGACGAGTTAGTGAAGGGAAAAGACCCTCATTCAAATAGGTGTGGAGGGGTCTCCAGTCCCCTTTCGGTGGTGGGATCCAGAGAAGGCATCCCGCAGGAAGACCACGCCCACCAGCGCGCCAGCCTGATGCAAGGCTTTGCGTGCTTCAGTGGTGTTACAAAGAAGCCCCAAAGGTTTCGAAAATACTATCGCCAGTCTAAATGCAACTTGATGGCATGAAAATGGAAGGCTCTTACCATCGCTGTCACTGGTAGATCAAACTGTAGCCATCGATCAAAGAATAATCCGGGTCATCTGCACAAGGACACAGAGCAACATGAGGCTGACATTCGTTCATAAGGTCTCAGCCCTTTCAAATCAAGGCACTCCACTCAGAGATTCTAGAGACTGCCCTTTCGTAAGAAGAAAATGTATCTGGCAACAAAACCTACAACTGGCAGTCATGACTACAAACCAGAGAATATTCTGGAAATCCCTGTTAGATTTCTTTGTCCTTTTTCATCCATGCCCAGATAGCAGCACCAATGGTAAAGTCATCTTCAACTATGGACGACAAATTAAGTCCCTGTCTGTCGGGGGACACTGTCCCCCACACTGTCAAGTAATCACAAGGCAACAAGAAGCAAAATAATGTAAATTCTTATATTGTTCAAAGACATCATTCCAGGCGCCAATTTTCAGTCACTAATTTTTTGCTAAGCTGCTAAATGCAGCAATAGCTGTGTTCCCTCATTCCCTTGAACACAGTTAGGAAGATCTTTCTTTTATTAAATCATTATCAAGTACTATTATGTGCCCAGCACTGTATCAGGTATGGTGAGTCACACAGGAAAAAACAAAGGGCCTGCCCTCAAGGATTTTATCATTACCCAAAGAACTAACAAAAACGCTAAAATGTGCGGTTCTCCCAAGGTATGGCAACAGTTCACAGAAGAAAAAGAGACTAGTGATTAGTGAAAGATCCAATCATGGGCAATGCACAAAACATGCAGTGTTACGTTACAGGGCTCTAGACAGCTACGCCTTCTATAAATTATATTTCTGTGTAATCCAAAGGAATCTATATCTCAGTTCTTCTGTTCTCATGGTCCACGATGAAATAATCTCTTAGGTAAGACTGCCTTGTAAGAAGTTTCTTCGGTGCTGCAGGAGCTAAATTCTCCTGGATAGCTATAACATGGATACAAATGACCGGTGTCCACTCTGTGACACACAGTACTACAGTGAGACTCAATATAGACGTTCTTTCGGGAATTTGATCCTGTCTATTCCCTGCTTTCCCTCGATTTCAAAATTCTAGCTACTCCACCTTAAAGAAAGCCTGATTTAAGCATTCCCATGAGTCTTTCTTGGCAGCATACCTGGTAAACTTTTAGGAATCGGGAGAGGCCCTCTCCTGTAAGAAATGAAAACCAAAATCTTTCAGAGAAGTTCTTGTTTTTCTAATTTTCCACATTATACAACAAGCATATTGTACTCCCATCAGATCTGGTTTCTGTGTTGGAGGGTCAAGAAAAATTCCGATGGCCCTGGCTGGTGCGGCCACTAGTGTGGCCGGAGTGGACTGAGCGCAGGTCACCGATTCAATTCCCAGTTGGGGTACATGCCTGGGTTGTGGGCCAGGTCCCCAGTTGGGGGTGCGCAAGAGGCAACCACACATTGATGTTTCTCTCCCTCTCCTTCTTTCCCCTCTCTAAAAATAAATAAATACATAAAATCTAAAAAGAAAGTTCAGATGAGGCCAAAGGCCTGCGGGCATCCTGCTGCACCGAGGAGTGAGATGCATGTGGTCGGGAGCGCAGAGCGCTGCCCCACGACCCGGACTGGCAGGGGGACGTCTCGGCTGGAGGCAAGATTTCCCGGCCTCCTTGTACATCGCACCTTCACACGCAAAATGGGATGTACAACAGCTACTACCTCACTGTAGGATTAAAAGAGCTAATTCATAGGAGCTGTTCTGAACAGTGCCTGGCATTCTTAAACACTGGTGATGATCATGCCATCTCCCCAAACACCCCATTATCTTTCTAATAAATGGACTGAAAATTCAACAGCCTAGACTTCAAGGTGGCTGTAATATAAAATGAAAGTTCCTCTTCTCTCAGGCTTTTATGCCAAGGGCAGCAAATTTTTCTGTGAAGAGCCACCTGGTAAATGACGTAGGCTTGCTGGCCACATATGTTTGCTGTGACTCTAGTCAACACCAGTATGAAAGCAGCCATAGATAGATGTAAAAAAATGAGTGTGGTCACGTTATAATAAAACTTCATATACAAATACCAAAATTTGAATTTCATGTAATTTTCACTTCACAAGATAGCATTCTTTCAATTTTTTTTTCCAACCATTAAAGTACTCACAGGCCCTATCAAAACAGGTAGATCAGAGTTTGCTGACTCCTGCTCTGCACAGGGTACAAGAAAGGTACAGGACTCACGTGTGAGTAATGACATCCACATGCAGGCAGGATAGTGATAATGTCCTCTTCAAACTAGGACAAGTCAAATCCATTTCACATTTGTCCTAAAATTGCTATTTCCAAAAATCTAGCAACCTCCCTAAGCAAATGCAGTGGTAGCTATGTTTCCATTGTAATGTCTTAGAATACTAATGATAAATAATGTTTACTAAAAGTATTTTTCTGCATGTGAAAGAAAGCTGGTCATTACCTTGCCAAGTTCGGCCCGGTAGCCTTTCCCTGTGGGGCTGCATTCCTCTGGGGGCAGTAGAAATTCTCATACATGATGGGTGCTAGGGGAATCATCAAGAAATGAAACATGAACCAGCATGTATCTTCTACTGTCAATGACACACGACAAGAAAGACTAACAGAATCGCTTATATAAACCCCCACCCCCGCACTCCATTCACCTGGTGGAGTCTGTCCAGTTTTCCGTTGAGTCACAAAGTACTCGATGTCCTTCTCAATGCTGCACATTTCTAAACTCTTGCGGACCTGTTCATACATCTAACAAAAAGAAGAGACATCAAGGTAGAGGGAGGCCATAACACAGGTGACACGGCTCATTAAAAGTAAAGCCAATAGATACCAAGTGCCAAGACCAAGGCCACACACAAACACAGAGACAATCACTTGGAGACAAGTTCTTCCATTCAATCCTCCAGGTTTTCTTTGTGCTTAATTGTTCTTCTAGAGCGAATGTCTCATCTATGTGAGGGTGGCTATTTCTTAGCAAAGAGGACTGTGATGACTTGATTCGGGTCCCCTGGGACCCAGGAACCCCACAAGGATTGCTGTGCACAAATTAAACCTGGATAATGGTCCCAGGAATGCCAATGAAGTAACTCTTGAACCCTGGAGTGATCACTAGCCTAGCCATGGGCCAGTCTGCTAATTCTTGGTGCTGTCCTGGAGTGACCGACCCTCTGGGACTCACATTCATGCTGTAACAACTCTGTAGTCCATAAATTAAACGGTTTTGGGGTCTCCCTCTCCGTCTTCCTGCTCTGAATTTTTTTAAAGAGAAAAGCACGGTGGTAAAATAGACCAGGAGCCGGGAAGGTTAGGTGCTTATCTGGGTCCTTCTATCAACTGTGTGGCCCTAGGCAAGTCTTCACCTCTCTGGACCTCCAATGAGAGGGGTGAACTAATAAATGTCTACAGTTCCTTCCACTCTCATGAATCCTCCACAGATGCCTCTGACTTACGTCATCGCTGGTGACACATTGTTTCGACAGCTGATTCATGTGTGACCACAATGCGTTCCGAAAGAAGTTTATTCGTTCATATTCTTGAGCTTCAAACACCTAGAGAAACATAACTGTACATAAATACACACGCAGAGGAAGAGGCCATTTGTCTAGACTGGCTACGTCTTAAGAAACAGTGTCACCCTTCAATTACGCGAGTTTATGGTCCATTTAGGGTACTCCCCTCACCATCAAGGAAGCGCATAAACTCTTACAGCAGGCAAAGAATGCAAGTGGATTCTAATAAGGGATTCACACGAACAGAAGGGGATACAATTCTGAGGGTAAGAGGTGATGATGAGCCCAGACACCCAGCTTCTGTCCTGAACTGCAGCTTGCATTTCCAGCTTCCTCAGGGGCATCTTCACCGAGGCAGCCAGCCAGAGCCTCCAATTCAGAACTTTGCTCCACCCCAAACACACACAGCAATGAACGAATTCAATTGGGAAGATGGTCATAACTGTGGATGCTGGTTGATGAGTACAGGGGGGTCCTGTGCTTGTCTTCTCATCTTTGTGTATGTTTGAAATTTGTCTCAGTTAAAAGTTTTTTAAGTTACTGCCTAAACAATAGTTTTTTAATATAAACAAATATCAACTTTTGGAAAATCAAGTATTCTATAAGGTAGATGCTATTCTATTCAACAGTGAATGTTATATATTAATGTATTTTTAATTTTTAAAAGTATTGAATACAACCATATTACATTTTAAAACTTTTTATAATGTAAAATCTCAAACATACACAAGAGCAGAGAGAATGGTATAATGAATTCCCATGTACTCTCCCCCCACAGCTTTGTCAAAGATTTTGCTCATATTTCCTTCTGATTCTGTTAGAGCTCCCGTGTGCTTTTCCCAATCTCTGTCACCTTCCTGCTTCCCCAGAGATAACCATTGTCCTAAATGTTATCCCTATGCATGTTTTTACAACATGTATGTATCCATAAGATGCATATTGTATTCTTTTCCATGTTCTGAAACCTTATAAAAATGGCTTTATTCCAGGCATTTCCATGAGAGTGTGGAGACAGGGAAGTAAAGCAAAAAGAGTGTTTTAGGAGGGAGACAGTGACCCACAGCATCGGACAGTAAAGACAGGTCAAATAAGATTAGAAACTGCAACGGTCCCCTAGACTTCACACTAAGGGGATCACTGCTTCCCCTGAGAGAGCAGGGGCAGGGGAGCAAGCCCCACCCAGCAGGCTGGGGCCGGCAGGGGCGAGGACGATGTGCAGGCAGCTCCCTCAAGAAGCCTGGCTGAAAGGAGAGGAGCGGGTAGCAGAGGCAAAGCAGTAGCTGCTGGTGTTAATGCCACCACTGAGCCGAGTTTGTGTGCACGATGATGGAAGAACGCCCCATGAAAGGGAGCCGCTGTGCCAGGGCAGTGGGGGAAAGGCAGCTGCATGGGATCCTGAGGCCAGGTGGGCAGAGATCTTGACAGGACAGGAGCGGCCCCTTCTGTACTGTATCAGGAGAAAAGAAGGGGTGTGAGTAGGCCAGTAGTTCTCTTGTTTGAATTCGCACAGGAATCACTCAGAGGTTACTGGGCCCACTCCCAGAGTTTCTGACTCAACAGGTCTGGAGTTGGTCTGAGAATATGTGTCTCTAACAAGTTCCCAGGTGATGCTAATGCTACAGGTCTTGGACATTGCTTTGAGAACCACTGATGAGAAAATGTGTAGAGAGGGTGACAGAAAATTGAGGAAGTTCTCCGGAAATTGTAAATGATACAATGTACTGAAAATGAAGGGGAACAATGGTGAAATCAAAGGTATTAGGGGGGTAAAATATTCTAAAGCCTGCTCACCTGCTGTCTGCATTTTCCTTAGCACATACCAAGTACAGGTGAGCCCTCTGAAGGTAATTACTAAATTAACCACTAACGAATTCATCTGTTTCATGCCTGTGCTAACCGAACACTAGAGGTAAACCTCGAACAGAGGTGGACAGCACGGTCAGGACAGGGAGGAGATAGAAAATGAGGTGCAGAGAAAAACCAGAAAGACTGCTCCCCTGCCAGCAACTCCCAGTTCCAGTTACCTCACAGGCCTTGACATGCTCGCTCTGCCACTCTTCTCGGATCTTATCCAGTGCGTTGATCTGTATCATATACGTCTTGTCTGCAATGGTGGAGAGGGGCTTGGATTCAGAAATGGAGGATTCAGGAGGGCAGATCGCAGACCCGCCCCTCAGGCTCATCCCAGATGGCAAATGAAACTTGCAGTGAGCTCATAGGACTCCGTGAGCCCTGAATGTTGCAAGGCCATAAGTACATCTCTCACTCTCATAATACCTTCGTGAAATAAGAACTGAACCAAATGAGTAGCAGGAAACGATCCAAGGAAGGAGAAGTGAAAGCAGGCGAGACACCCTGGCCAGGATGTTCTTTGTCTAATTCAACCTCAACAGCTTCCACCCCTTTTCAGGAAAGTCATCCCATGAGAGATTCAGAGAACGACCTCGAGCCTTCAAGGGCACCAAGTTACTCTGGTGTGGGACTTAGCGTCTTCCTAAGTGACCGTGGCCAGGAGAGGTTTATTTTTTGCAGGATACTCCGGGAGTTAAAAGCCTTTGCAAACACCTGGTTTGGATCTTAGATTTCAATGGTGACAAGGCTTCCCAACTTGGCTGTTTCTTTCATAGCAGATAAGAGTTAATCTGGGCTGAAACGGACTTTTAAAATAAATGTTCAAAAAAAAAGGGAGCCCCTGATTACAAAGCAGCTGCCACATGGCTCTGGCATCACCACTCTGTACATGTGAGGCCACCAGACTAAGTGGGCAGGGGCCAGAAACTGCCGCCTCATTTGCTTCCTTGCAGTTTCCCTTCCCTCCTTCCCTCCCTCCCTCCCTCGCTTCCTCGCTTCCTCCCTGTTTCTCCTTCCTACAATCCGATTGTACATCCTTACAGTCTACATTGTAGGGTGTACCAAGCTACCTTTCTCCAGCAGATTTAGGATAATGTAAACTGCACCGCAACCCTCCCCCCGCCCGCCCCGCGTCCCCGGGAGCCCCCTCACCGGAGTCCTCTAGTGCCGTCTTCGCAGATGCCAGTTTCACAAAAAGCTGCGACGACAAAAGAGAACAGGGGCTCAGTCATGCTGGGCCAGGATTCCATAGGCAAAACAGACCTAGAGACAAAGACTGCGACGGGACAAGTGCCAGTGCAAGTCTTGTGCTTCTCTCGTGAGTGAATCACTCGCCTTGCCTTCTAATCTTACCGCGATTGAACACTATCCACCAAGCACCTTGCCCTAGGTCATCCTAAAGGCATACCTCTGCCTTCTGGTTGCTGGCAATCTTTTACCCAGATTTTATACAATTAAGTTTATAATACACCCAAGCAAGAGGCAGCCTGTCTCCAAAGAATACATGAGTTGAGTTTGAAGAAAGATGAAAAAAAAACCCCCACAACAACCCCAGACACTTCCCTGACTTATCACCCCATTCCCTCCCCCACGGCCTCTTTTCCCTAGCTCTTCCACCACCCCCAAAATGTGACAATGGTTTTTCTGGTTCAGAGGATCCCAACAGCCTAAAGAAAGATATTGCCAGAAGCTTAGGGTGCAGGTCCATTTTAAATTAAGATTATTAATTGGCTTTAGCTTAATATAGCAAATCTCAGATGTTGCAGCTGATCAGCCCTCCCGGGTACCTTCTCTTGCTGCTTCGGGTTGACCAGGTTGGCGCTGCGGTGGACAGCCTGCTCTGCGTCATCTTTGTCTCGGCATTTCTGCTCGTAGATCTTCTTCGCCTTGGTTGTCATGCGCCAAAAGAGGACCACATTAGGTGAGCAGAACACAGCCCTGACAAGCAGCCACGCGGCCTGCCAAGTCCAGAGGAAGACAGGGCGCCCCGCACAGGGCTGCGATCACCGCTGGAATGTGGCCACTCAGAAGACAGACACTCTTTCCTATCTACCTTTGGTAGATCTCTCTAGCCCTTTCCCAAAGTATGTATGCAGTGGCAGCCTGATCAAGGAACTAGTAAGTCCTATTCGGCAAAGCATTACATGAGCTTTAAAAACTGACCAGAGCAAAAGATGGCATTTCAGGTGAAAAAAAAAATCAAAAGACCTATGTAACTATGAAATATGTAATCTAACATTCACAATCCCCAGAACATAGGTGCAATTGCTTGGTCATGGTAATTATAATTATGCTTCAATATTTGAACGTGCCTCACCATTGCACACTGGACAGCGGCATCAATCATATCTGTTGCTTAAGAATGGTCATGTTCCTTTTCAATTTAAAGAATTCTGTTTTAGCTCATTGAAAAGTAGGCTAGTAGCCCCAACTGGTGTGACTTAGTTGGTTGGACGTTGTCCCACAAAGCAAAGGGTTGCTGGTTGGACTCCCGATCAGGGCACATGCCTGGGTGGCAGGGTTCAGTTCCCAGACGGGGGCATATGAGAGGCAACCAATCGATGTTTCTCTCTCATGCTGATGTTTCTCTCCTTGTCTTTCTCCCTCCCTTCCCCTCGATCTAAAAATAAATAAGTAAAATCCTTAAAAAAAATAAAGGCAAGCCAGTAGTATGGAAACAGTTCACACAACTTTGGTAGTGAACCAACTAATTTTCTGTTTCAACTCCTGAAGCAAAGTTTTAGCTTGTGTAAACAAAGTAAAGATATGAATCAGTTAGCTAAGAAGTAAAAGTAGTAACCAAAAAAAAAAAAAAAAAGATTGAAGACTTTTACAGAGATGGTTTGTGCTCATTAAATATTTCATATGCTTCCCTAGATTTCTCAGCATCCCTCACAATTCAGTTGGGGTTAACCTTTCAGTAAACAACCTTACAACTCTCTCTCTATGCTACACGAACATAGAAATAAAAGTTTGTAACTCTTCATTATTACAAGTACCTAAGGTATTCATGCGATAATTCTTTTCTTTGGCAACAGTACGTTATAGACACGTCTCTGTATCAAGCACGGGCTCTATTGCTGAACACTTTTAATTGTTGTAAACAAACACGCACCATAATTTTTTTCACCAACTCTATGGTCGACATTTATCTTATTTTCCATTTTTATGACATAAAAACATTCTGATTTTATTCTAGGTAGTGTGAATTAAAAGTCAAATTCCTAGAAGTGTAATTGTTTGGTAAAACAGTATGCACATATCAGACCTCCCTCCGAAATAGCTGTGCGCAAATCTATACTCCTACCAAAAGTGTATTCTCACCAACGCCAAGTTTGAACAATCTTTTTTAACCTTTTCTAATGCTACAGGTGAGAATGTTGGCATATTGCTGTTTTACTTCTATGTATTTCATTCCTGCTAAGGTGGTATGTCCTTTCTACAGCATGTCTTGTACCTACTTTTCCACTGGAGCACCTTTTATTCTAGTTGGTTTTTCAGAGCTCAGTCTAGAACAGGAATACTAACTGGCTGTGTAAGTCACAAATATTTTTCCATAGTCATCTGTCTTAAAGCCATGTATTAGATGACACATTTTTCCTTCGTTCTAGAGAAGTCTTAGATGTTAATGTTGTCAGTGATCAATCCTTCTCTCTCTGCATTATTTTTAATATGACATATTAACCATTTTTCCTCTGTTGCTACATAGTGCTCATAAACATATTTTTAAAGGTTACAAAATTAATCTTCCCATTTTTTGGTCACTGAATCATTTACATTCTTCATTCTAAGTAGTGAATAAGTTCATCCCTTTGCTGATTTCCTAAAGATAGAGTCTTCCATTCTTAGCATAAGATTAATGTGCTACGATCATATTTACAGCTCTGAAAATATCACAAAATACTTTCTTTAAAGGGTTATGTAAGACCCTGGGGAAGGCAGACTGGCTAATGACCTTGGTCTCACAAAAGCAACCCAGAAGTGAGTACCCTGGGTTTTCCTTTAGCCTCACATATCACAGACTGAGCCAAAGAAGGAAGCGACCAAGAAACGCCAATGGATATTGACCAAAAGAAAAAAAGTCCCAACGACACTTTGCTCTCTCTAGCCAAAAGGCCAGAAAATAAGCAGCCTAGCAGGACAAGCTCCTTTAGGAAAAACTAATTCTACTGCAGCCAAACACCACATAAAAAAACTGTGGCTCCACCACCCCCACAACCAGCAAAGGCCAAGTGTGGAGTCTAGATCTCCACTCTCACGAAACTATAAGGAAGTGCCCAACTCCCATGTGCGGGCCATGTCAGAGAGGGCCAACTAGGGAACTGGAACTTTCATTTCACTGGAAGCCATTAAAGCCCCACATACAATGCCAGTGGAAACTAGGTAGGGAACCTGGACTTCCACCCCGACCTGGCAGTAATGAGGTACACCCCTTCCTGCTGGGGTGCTGTCAGAGGAGGTCCAGTGGAGTCAGGATTTTAACCACCTCCAAGTGGTAACAAGGCCACACCTATCCTGTGAGTACTTAGAGTTTTACCCCCATGCAGCAACAATGAGGCAGCGTTTCACCTCCCCCATGATGGAGTGGTGTCAAAGGAAGCCAGCTAAAACAGAAGGCTTAAAAAAGACTCACAGTCTTCTAACAATACCTAAATTTCCAAAATCAGTGAAGTATCACAAGTATCACACATCATACGAAGAGCCAAGAAGATCTCAAAGTGGATGAAAAAGACCATCAATAGATGCCAAAATCAAGATGACAGAGATGTTAGAATTATCTGACAGATTTTAAAGCAGCCATTATAAAAATGCTCAGTGGGCAATTACAAACACAGTTGAAACAAATAAAAATAGAGTGTCTTGTAAAGAAATAGAAAATATCAGCAAATAAATAGAAGCTATATAGAATCAAATGGAAATTTTAGAACTGAAATATGTAAGAACTGAAATTTTTTTAGATTTTATTTATTTATTTTTAGAGATCGGGGAAGGGACGGAGAAAGAGAGGGAGGGAAACATCAGTTGGTTGCCCCTCACATGCCCCCAACTGGGGACCCTGCCCACAACCCAGGCATGTGCCCTGCCTGGGGACAGAACATGCAACCTTTCAGTTCGAAGGCCAGTGCTCAATCTGTTGAGCCACACCAGCCAGGGCTAATAATTGGAATTTTACAACTCAGTGGATGATGGGCTTAAGAAGAAAATGGAAGAGACAGAAGGAAGAGGTGGTGAGCTGGAAGACAGAACAATATAAATTACCTAACCTGAACAAGAAAGAGAAAATAGGTAGGAAAAAATGAACAGAGACGCAAGGACCTTTGTCACTGTTTAAAAAAAAAAAATCTAACACTCACATCTTTAGAATCCCAGGAGAGAAAGAGGGTGGGCTGAAAAAGTTCTCAAAGAAATAATTTTCAAAATTTCTTTCCAAATTTGGCAACAAATGGATTTAAGAAGCTGCATTTAAAATTCCAAACAAGATAAACCCAAACAAATCCATAACAAAACACATGGGTGAACTTGTGAAAACTAAAAACAAAAGGAAAAATCAATTTGATTGACAGTGAATTTTTTAAATTTTATGGTGTCATTTTCACTCAGTTATTCAGGAGGTCCTGAGGAAGTGGTACAGCATTTTTCAAATACTGAAAGAAAGGAACTGTCAACAGTAGGATTTTCAACTAATCCTACAGTCAGTGAAAATATTCTTTAAGAATGAAAGTGAAATCAAGGTATCTTCATATGAAGGAAAACTAAGTGTATTTGTCACTAGTAGACCTATCTTGACGGATAGCTAAAGGCAGTTACCTAAAGAAAATTACAACAGAAGAAAACTTAGAACATCAGAAGGAAAGAAACACAGTAAGCAAAACCAGGGTAACTAACATAGTTTTTTCCTTCTCTTGAATTTTCTAAATTATTTTTGACAGTTGAAGCAAAATTATAACACTTATGTAGCTCCAAATGTATGGCAAGGAAATAGTTTTAAAATTATACCTGAATAAGCCTTTCTCTTTAATTGAGAGAAAGCTTGACCAAGGTTGTTCAAAACATAAAAGGTCTGGGAACAATCATGTATCGATCAACACAATTTCCGCATTAAACTGACATCCTTGCCTTTCTGTCAATTGCTTTTGAGGTGATTTGCATCAAAGGAAAAAATGGCAGAGAAGAGACTGCATATTGGCATTAACATTGGTGACTTTTTCTTTTTTGGCCAGATTACAAAATATCACATCATAGTCATAGAATATCATGATGATACTTCTGGGCAAAGATGGGGCCACAGATATTGTAATAACAGAATTCATTGTATCCAAAATTAACAGATTCATGAAAAGCAAGTGTGAGGTTCCTAGCAAGCTGTCTTAGCTGTCCTGTTAAGATTTTTTTAAATAAGTTACTTAAAGCAAAAAAGGTTTTCACAATTAGCAGATACCTTTTTTTTTTTTTTTTACAATTAGCAGATATCTTAAAACAGAAAGGAGTCACTCAATCAAATGAGTTAAGAAATTAAGATTCAGAATAGTCACAGGGAGAAAGCTCAAATCCAACAAGACAAATGGCATGATATGGTATGTATAATTTTGTGTCTTGGCTTGAAATATTTAAATTAACTTGCTATTCTTTTCCAGGTTACCACAAAGATAATATCATTGTGTTCCCACTATCTAGTTTCATCCTCAATATCTCCAAGGCCTTAAAAAGAAGGAAAGTCAACTCATTAAAAAAAAAAATCACTGCACTGATAAGTAACATTGAAATGCTATTCGAGTAGGGGTATGCTCAAACACAACACAGGATTTCAGAAAAGGGCAATAAAGTGAAACTCACGTCCATGGTTTTCTTGAACTGTAAGCTCCTTTGTTTATGGACAGCATCCATCACAACCTCTGTCTGTGAAGAGAACACAAGCACTATTAACAATAGAAACAGAAATGATTGCTAATACCATCTTATCTTGAGGGCAGAGTGTTCAAGATGGATTCTCACTGAGTCTTCAAGCAACCCAGAAGGTAGATGTACTACTGATCATTCCCATTTCACAAATGAGGAAACTGTAGCAAAGAGGCTGACCAACTTCCCCAAGGTCCTACGGCTGGTTAATGGTGGGGTTCATCTTTGAACTTGGGCAGCCGCCACTGAGGATCACTGATCACCACAGAACAGTCAGACTCTTCAGCAAATCTGGAACCTGGAGGAACTTCAGTGTCAAAAAGGACAATTTAAACTTTTGTTCAAGTGCCACTTATATTTTAAAAGGGGTCTTTACTCTAAGCTTGTGTCAGCACAGTGAAATTAGAGACTCCCGCGGGGATCCATCAGCGTCACACTCTTAACCAGCAGCTGTTCTCTGTCCGACTCTTCACTCCACCCAACCCAGGAAAGGCAAGCTACTCTGCTGAGTTCGGTTTGGAGCAATTTCTTTGTTGTGGCCCTGAATACACTTACTAGTCAAAGTAACACAGTAATAATAAAAATGTACCTGAGACATAATAGTAGCTCCCCTTTATCAAACATTATTATGTGCTAAGCAGTTTTCATGCATCACAATTACGTAATACTCTTATTCCCATTTTCTTGATGGGAATCAAGAAGTGCTTCTGATTCCCAGGGGCACTGGACTGGATTAATTTACCAAAGGTAACACGCAGCAAGTAGTAGAGCTGAGATTTGAACCCAGAAATCTGACATTTGTACTCTTGTTCCTAATTATGGCCCTGAACTACCATTTCCTTATGGTAGCTCTATAAAAGCAAATGGGTACATAGAAGACCAATAGATATAATCATCCAAAAATGAGCTGTGACCTTGCTCTTATACAGAATAATGTAATGCAAAATAGTATTGAAAATGAAACTCAAATGTGGTTTCTCTTCTAGAAAGCAAAGTTTCTGTCTGTTGTTGTTACACACAAAGATTTTCAAGATATCTCAGTAGAATATTTGGGACGGTCTTGCTTTAAATATGAACTTCGTGGAATATAAGAACTTCCCTTGGGGGAGACCCAGAAGGCCCTCAGAGAACTGAGGCATCATCTTCCAGCCCAGCTGAAAAGGGTGGGGGGACCGGGAGCAGTCATGCGCCCGCTCATGGTGAGGACACAACAGAAGAACAGACAGGGCCCCCATATGATCCCCACACAGAAAGACTCATGGGCAGATCCTTACCCTGGCAGGCTGGGAGCTGTGTGGGTCACAGTCCCCACCATGTGCCTCTGCCAAGAGGAGGAGCTAGGTCTATTTATTTAATAACAGTTCCTGAATCTCCCAGGCTCCATGGGAGCAAATCAGTCATCACTGTCAGTCTATTCCACGGGCCTTTTTAGTGCGAAGATACACGCTGCCATTCTTCCAGTTTGGGAGCTGCAGCTATTTTATAGTTTATGGCCTAAGCCAGGCCTCCCTGTCCCTGAGTTCTACATAACACCTGCCTCAGCACCTCTCTGATGGCTACAAAGTTCCATGAGCCAAACCTGATGCGATTCCTCTACGTGCCGTCAAGGCATTTGTACATCAGCAGGATCCTGGAGAGCAGCAATCCTACTCTCTCACCTGACCGATGGGACCCCTGGAGCCCAGGAGATCACACTCCAGGCCACTCAGTGACACCAAGACCTGCTCTGTCTGCTACACCACCCTGATTTAAGTATCCTCATGTCCAAGGCTCACTTATAGAGTGACCCCACTCCTGGAGGCTCCAGGAGGTCAAGGGCTCTCCTTCAGGTCTCCTTGGGGGAGAGCTTCTTTTAGGACTCGGACTTTCCACTCAGACCAAATTGATGGAGATTTGATTGTTTTATTACTGATAACAGGAAGTAGTGCAACAACACAGTCATCCCTGCTCTAGGTGGGGAGGAGGAAGAGGGAGGGGAGAAGGAAGGAGACATTAAATATCACCAGTGGCCTTCCCCTCACCATGTAAATAGTTGCTTAGTGACCTGTTTGTTACCGCACTCTGACTGCATTCTGAAAACCAGAATTGTCACTCTCTGTAACCACGGAGGTTCCTTGCTTCGGAGGATGCTCTCTTCACAGGCAGAACAAGGTTCTGCTATGATCATTCCAATCTTAGCTGACCTGGCAAAACCACGTGGGGACCAGAGGAGAGCGTAGCGGACCACGTGCTGTCTCTGTTGGGCTTTGGAAGTTCTGGGCTAGGGAAGCAACCTCAGCATCCTGAAATATCAAGACTCCCGAGAAGAGCCCCACGGACCCTACCCTACCTGCCAACCACGAGTGACAGCCTCATCTCTGACCACCCTCACCTGTACTGCCTTGGACTCTGTTGGTTTTTGCTTCAAGGTCACTTCCTCCAGGAGGCCTCCCCAGTCCCACAGATTAGGTCAGGTGTCCCCTCTGGGTGTTCCGGTGGCACCGTGACCTCCCCTACCATTTAAGGCTCATCACGCTTTATCGTGATTCCTGTCACATCAGTCCCTCTAGCCATGCTCTGCACTCTGTGAGGGAAAGACGACCACGCCCACATTGTCCACCACCCTCAGGGAGCGCTCAATGCCTGAGTCAGGACCCAAAAACGTCTGCCCAGCCATTGTACATGCACCTCCCTGCCCTTGTTTAAAAACAGAAACCAACTGATAGCTTTTCTCGATAAGTGGAAATGGCTTATTTTCCAAGAAGTGAAAGACCAAAGTGTTCGAGGTTTGACCAATGGAAATGAGAAGTTAGCATTGACACATTTTCCCTTGAAGTTTGATTTTTTTTTTAAAGTGCCCATACTCAGAAGTGGGACAACCCAGAGTGCATTGGGACATGAGTAGTTACAAGTGTATTTATAAACTTCGGACCCCTCCCAGGAAGCTGAGAAGGCATTTTCCTGCTGCGCAGAGGGCACGGCTAGGGTGTGCGAGGAACCTGGATGCCGGCGCCAGGTCACACGCAGGGTGCCCTATTTCTTAACAGAACTCAGAACACAGTCCTCTGGCTAAGAAAATTTGTTCTTTGTAAATACTTACGAGGGGAAGTTTCGGAAGCCTTGCAAAATGAACAAAACTCTCTTTGAAATGACCAGGGTTACCCAGGGCACTCGAAGATGTGAGGAAATGCCCCTCCCGTCCCATTAGTGGAAGTCATGTGTACAGAGACCTTGCTTGTCTAAGGCAAGCTTCTCAAAATTTGTAATTCCTCTGACGAGGTGGGCAGGGCGGGCAATGTTGGCCCCAACATCTGACCATCCTGTGGGTGGGTGTAATACACATGTTACTTCTGCTCTGAAAACTACTTTGGGCCAAATGGAGCCCTCAGACCCGGGACACGAAGCTTGAATTTGCAGGAAAGTGCTTGACATGGTGTTCCTTAAATGTTGGTTTCCAGCCCTCCTACCCAGTAAGGGGCACAGCTGTAAGAGCTTCTCAGAAAATAACGATAGGCTCTTAAGATGCTGCCACCCACTCCAAATGTCAACTGGCCACCAGGGAAGCTGGGACAGACTGATGTAGAACCACAGGCTAAACTGCTGAGATTTACGTTTGGGTAGCATCGACCTTAACGCACACTGCAAACAATGACCTCGGTCCAGTCAGGATGAAGAAAGGTTTCCAAAAAGTCCATGCAGAGCTGTCTGTGGAGACCTGAATGGACATCTTTGGATGCCAGACAGGGGAGAGCTTGTGCCCATGGGAAGCTAGGCTCCAACCTTGGAGACCAGATATTAATAAAAGAAAGAAACTCTGGGAGGGCCCTACTTGGCTGCCAGGCCAACCTAAATATACCAGTCTTTTAGGAACCAAATAGAAGGGAGTCAGAATAGTGGCTGGTCTACTCTCAGTAACACTTGATCTTTATAATTTCCCAAATGTTTGCAGTTTTATTAACTTGCTCACGCCCATCTCTTTCCATGCAGTTGGTCCCATCGATGAGAAAGAGCTCATACATGTCAGCTTTGAAGACAAAAAAACTTGGATTTCCCAGGGCCCCGGGTTCCCTGTTTGTAAAATAGGGAGGTTGGGTTACACCATGGTCTCCGAGGAGAATGCGAGTCTCCTCCGCTTCTTACCCTCCCCTTACCAGCTTGCCCAGGAGGGGGGTGTGGTCTGGGACCCTGCCAGTGTGGCTTGCTGGACTCTACTGAAGAAAGAGAGGTTCTCCTTCCCAGTCAGAGTTTCAATAGTGGTAACAGATATGAAAAGAGGAGGAAAGCAGGCTGGACCCCTGAATTCACCAAAAATTAAAAGAGAACTGGCCTGGGGTGTAAGTGGGCACAGAACCATGCATCTCCACATGGTTCTCTAATAAATGACCTCCGAGGTTAAAGAAGAGGCTGGGTGCACAAGGGTGGGAGCCAAGCCAAGGGGTTCAATGCCCAAGCAAGCTTGGAGTATCCTGCCATCAGAAAGGTTGCCAACATGGTAACACGTATGCAAACCCAACCTTTTTCCGTTGCACCTTTTGCCTTTCCCTGAATTCTTCTATCTTCCTGGCCTCTTCTCTTAGGGTCTGCGCAAGCTGAATGTGACATTGGGCTACACTTTCCACTTCTGCAAAAAGAATGAAAATGGAGACAATAAATAAGACCTACATATGAAAACTCTGGTATTTGCTATCTTCTTCCCAGTTAGTTGGCTCATTTGAATTTTTAATATATTTTAAATAAGAAAATGACACTACTTGTTAGAAAAAAAAGACAAGTAAAGTAATACCAAATATTAGGACTCCTGGCCAATGAGGCTTGGTGGATTGGGTGCTGACCAGCTAACCAAAGGCTTGCTGGTTGGATTCCCAGTCAGGGCATGTGCCTGGGTTATGGGCCAGGTCCCCAGTTGGGGGCGCATGAGAGGCAACCACACATCGATATTTCTCCCCCTCTCTTTCTCCCTCCCTTTCTCTAAAAATAAATAAAAATCATATATATATATATTTATATGCACACACATAAATGTATATGTATGTACACACACACACACACACACACACAGATAGGAGACCCAGCCTATGCTGAAGTCCCCCTGGGCCACAGCACAGTTGGTCTTGCGGTGCATATAAGAAAATGAAAAGATACTTTCTATATCTTGAGGAGTGTATTCATTGATGAATTAAATAAAGAGGGAAGAGACCACCTTCTCTGGAAAAGTCAAGATGAATGTTTATTTAGCTAACCGTTACAAAGGCCTGGAACCACTCCATTGCCTACAGAAGCACTTCAAGCACATGCACATACTATGTGTTGGTAAAATCCCTAGTTTGGAAGCATCAAGTACTCTGAAGAAGAGAAAGCTTTAAAGGGAGGTTCTGAGTAACAGGCCTGAGGAATATTAGAACTGGACAGGACCCCTTGAAGACCACAGTGCTGGGGCCTCACCCTGGACGTCAAGTGTGAGAACCGTGGCTATGAGGAAGCCAAACGCACATCCTGATAGGCAGGTGTGGAGGGCTCTCCAGCTCCCTTCATCTCTGCAGATTTCTCATTTTCACCCAACGTGAGATTGCTGTTCCAATGAAAACCCACCTTTGATGATAGACACAGAGCTTGCCAAGGGTAGCAAACACATTTTTAAAGAATCACAAATCACTTACTCTGCTTGAAGACTTCCAGGGCCTGCTTCAGGGTGCTGAAAAAGAAGTACATATATAGTTTCAAGTTCTGGAAATTGTACAATCTTACTAGAATGCCATTGCATGCATCTCTTGGCCCGTAACTTAGAGCCTATAGACTCCTCTTGGCCCCTGAGCTTGAGAAGACAGCCAAAGACCCAGACTTCTTTCTTACACTCTCAATCCCAGGCACACTCATCACAAATTCTTCTCTGTCCACCTGGGTAGAGCAAGACGCCAAAATGTTTCATGCTTAATTTCCCGCAAACTCGGGCTCCCAATCACCTCCTTCTCCACCCATTCATCAATCATCACATCCTTCTTAAGCATACGCTGTGGGCCAGGCGTTGTGTTAGGTGTTGCTGATTCAGTGGTACAAGACAGACCTCAGAGTCCAATGGAGGAGACAGACATGAAACACACTGTTTTAGTGTCTTACTTCTGAATAGCAAACAACAAATTTAGCAGCTGAAAATAATACATGTTTATCTCACAGTTTCTGTGGAGATGGCCATGACTCAAACCTTCATTCAGTCCCCCCCTTCCTCTCTCTTATAGCCCAGGGCTCTTCCTCTCCACATGACCCCTTGGCCGAGGTTTCAGTTCTCCCCCATCCTGCCTTACGAAAACCTCCTTCTGAGGTGACTTTGCCCCAGGGAATTTTATGGCTCATTACTGCCTTCATGGGAGCAGAGCTCCCTAGGCTACACCAGTCACTGAAGTAGAAATGGGACTTTGAGAATTCAGCCCCCTAGCCACACAGCATAGGACCATGGATCATTTTCTACATGTGCATATATCTGTGGCAAGCTCTACTATTTTGCAAAGTAAAAACCCTTGTATTTTCCAGTGGGCCCCTTTTAGCTACCTCACTTTTCCTGCTCTGTTCACTTATCCTAAAACAAAGTGTTCTTATTCCTTCCTCCTTTTCTTGCACAGACATTTCCAATGACTACAAACATACCCAGCAGAAAAACATTACTGCACATTCTCAGTACACTTTACCCATCTTACGATACAATTTTTCAAGGAACACAGTGAACTAGGTAAGTCATCATATCGAAACAAAAGCACCAATCGTCCAGAAGGACAAATGAGCATCGCCGATGAGCAGACTCACTACTGAAATTAGTAAGGAACACAGATGGATTTGGCAGTGGACGCAACTGCAAGTCTTGCCTTATCAAGAATCATGGAATCTACCCTCACACCCTTTCAGCTTCCCCTCCCAAGAGAAACAGCCTGCCTGCACTCCCCCTAGGAGGACAGGCACTCCCTTTCCCAAATTGAAAGTTTAAGGCATTCCCACATTTTGCATTTTAATTCTCATGTTAAGAAAGGATATTTTACAGGGCAAGTGCTGAGCAAACCTCCTGCAGCCAGGTAGCGGCCTTGTGCCCTCTCTGACCCTGCCTCCACATACAGAGCAACAAAACAGTGAAGCAGATTGCCCTACACTAGTGAATACCTAAAGCTATACCCCATACAACTTAACAGGTGTGCTAAGACTGGGAGTCAAAGCAGCACTACCTAATACGCAGAAACAAACACAGGGAGGCTGCCAAATTGAGGAGAGAAAGAAATATGGCCCAAATGAAAGAATAGAACAAAACTCCAGAAAAGTAACTAAGTGAAATGGAGATAGCCAACCTATCAGATGCAGGGTTCAAAACACTAGTGATAAGGATGCTCAGAGAACTCACTGAGTGTGGCAAAAGCTAGGGAAGAAATG